>NMRB01004435.1:11406-35888 GCA_002633025.1 Notospermus geniculatus
ATGTGCACTGAGCCTTGGCTTACTTTTGGTGAAATAGTAATTCAGGAAAGAAAAAAACAGACTTTTGTTGCTTACCCAACCTTGGGTCCAGGTTTATGAATCATCATGTTTCACACTGTGGGATAGGAGCCTGGAAACCTGGAGCTGAGGTTTGTCCTAAACGGGCATGATAAAAGTCTTTTAAAATTTTTTGTGTGAAATATCTTCACAAATTTCAGCCTGGGCACATTTCATCACATATGTAGCATTGCTGAGCAGGTGTTCATTTTGGAACTTTTCAAAGAAGTTTTGTGTAATTGCAGGTTTTAAAACATGCTGTGTATCAATGGTGTACATTCACTGTACATTCAGTGTTTGTTATTACCCTCTGAGACAAAATGGCCGACTTTAGCAAGGCGTCTATATCACAGTCACGTGAAGATCTGGGTGGGGCACGAGAAATACTACCGGTACTCCAAATGTCCCATACTACACCTCATGGAATCGCCCTGCGTGGAATATGCATAAAACATGCTGCTTTTTTGTAAGGGATCCGTCTTGAAAAATGTACTTCGGCTAATATCAATCAATACCATGGGGGAGAATGTTCTAATCTGGTACGATGTTTCCCTGGAGAACATATTGACTTGACACTTGTTGTTCGTTCTTCTGGAACATTCACCCATGTGAGCACATGGTCCTTGGAGCATTTCATTGCATCTTTGCACCTTTGTGATGCTATCTCCTCTTGCCATTTCAGTTGAGCCACACTATTCAGATCCCATTGTCGGTTCACCAGCATCCTTTCAACAGAGACTTGCTGAATTAGCAGCATTGGAGAGTGAAACAATACGCTTGGAGAGAAATAGGAAATTCAAAAAGAAAAAACAACACGATTCTTCGTAGGATTATATTTGTCACGAGGGTATTGAATTAGTGTGATAATGTAGTCAGCATTGCCATAAAGTTCGGCAACATAATAAACGCCGCCGTACACAATTCCTTTTTTTCCAACGAAATATTTTGCAGGAATTTATTTGGTGTACTTCCATTTCGCCTACCGGTACTCCTATTTTGCCTAAACCTATTTCGCCTAAACTCATTTTGCCTAAACCTATTTTGCCTACTTCCCATTTCGCCTAATACCCATATCACCTACTTCCCATTTCGCCCACTCCTCTTTCGCCTAATACTAGGAAAGAAAGAATGAATATGTACATGTACATGTACATCACAATGCTCATTGTAGGGTTAAAAACCAAGGGTTAAGTATTTTCCATATGTCTCTCCACATTAGTAAACAATCGGCACACAACATGACCACTAAATGTGATCTTAGTTTCCATTTAAACAAATATGTGACAAAATTCAAATGATCAATTGCTTCTGATTTCATCAATATGATGTCACTGCAAATCGTGATAACCAATAAGAACATTACACGAGACAAACATGTTCAAAGTTTCTGTACTGCCCTCAGATTTCATCAATCATGTCAATATGAAAGTCATCAGTAAAGAGTATTATAATGGTTTTCGGTTGTACTAAAAGTTGACAACTGCCGACAACCAAGCTATTCTCGCTTGTATATTCAGATCTTCACATATTCTACATGTTTTCTTACATAAATGAACTCAATTTGTCTATTTTATTCACAGATTAGGAATTAGGCGAAGTGGGTGTAGGCGAAATGAGAAGTAGGCAAAATGGGTAGTAGGCAAATTGGGATGTAGGCGAAATGGGAATCAGGCGAAGTGGGAATTAGGCGATATGGGTGTAGGCGAAATGGGAAGTAGGCAAAATAGGTTTAGCAAAATGAGTTTAGGCAAAATAGGTTTAGGCAAAATAGGAGTAGGCGAAATGGGAGTACACCACAATAAAATGCTATAGGAAGTACTTCCTATTGTGTACGCTGTGGAGCAGATTATTGTACAACTGATGCTTTGTGCCCCTTTGTCCACATGTAATAGGTCAATTCTACAAAAAAATATGACCCCGTGACAAGGTCATATTTTTCGCCACACAAAAATAACACATACATGTACGCTGTAAAGTAATATTGTTTCCCAGGAAATAAATGGGATCATCGATGGCGAGATGCGAAATATTTCCTTCCAATGAATGGTATAAAATTATTTTGTTGAAAAAATGTATCGTGTACGGCGGCCTTAAGGGCGACCCAGTGGAATGCGTAAGTCAGGAAATGAGACAGGAATTGGCAATATGGATTCGACCTGCATGGGATCCGTTTCACACAATTGGCCACCATTGAAGTCTGTTTCATTAGCTGAAAAATCCCACTGAGATTTTGATCCAGAAATGCCAAGACCCGTAACACCAGGGGTAGCGAGCATAAAGAGGTCGTAACCCTACGTCAGGCCTAAACCAGGCGTAGTGCAAGGGCCACAACGAGCACTACGCCTGGCTTAGGCCAGACGTAGGTTTACGACCCCTTTACATGTATGCTCGCTACCCCTGGTGTCCAGACACCAGGGCTGTATTTTAGCCATACGTGGCTGTTCTGTTTATTGCCCTCCCACCATCTGTTGGATGGTGATATGGGAAACAAAGTACTATAAATAGGTAATCAGCAGCGGGGGTGAACAGGTAATTAGGAAAGCCCACTAGTGTATCTGGCCCTCAAGCCCACGAGAAAAATGGCTCATAAAATCATTATTTTCTGCTCGATTTGAAAATTTCGAACACATATTTGATATACCATCAAATTTAACATCCGCTGGTAACACTCACAAACACTGCACACATCTTTGTGTTGGATTTTCTTACTTTAGTCAGAGGCATTAATCTGCCTGGATTATGTAACTTCCTCCTTATCTGTACCCCGATAGAATGCGAAATATCAGGGTATATTAGGTCTGCTGCTCAAAGGGATGTAAATGTAATGTTGTATAGTCTGATCGCGTTTGTCGCTCGGTTATTCATGAGTTGCATGTGATTTAAGATCGTGGAAAATCCAACTAATACATGTATCGGGTGGGCCAAAAAAAACGCATCGAACTTCAAATCTTGATTTCTCAACAACTGCGCGTCATAATGCAATGCAATTTGGTACGGTATCAGTTCACGATGTTTTGTTTAATGTGTGAAATTTTTGCGTTGATAGCTTTGGGATTAGGACCGTATCAGTCAATTGAAAAATCATTGTAAAAAATGCGATTCCGGAATATGATAAGAAACGGGTGGATGAAAAATTCCCAAATTTTAAATTTTCATTTCTCAAAAAAGCTTTGATACAACTCAACGAAATTTCGTCTAACACTGCTCCATAATATTGCACCAAATATGTGAAAGTATGAAACCAATATCTTCAATATCTACACTGTGGCGCTCGTTACTATAACGCCATATTGGAATCGAGCGTTTCGAAGTTTCACCATTGTCTCCTAAAATATGATGAATGATTTCTATGGTTTTTACATTTGGCACCACAATCTTAATACCAACGATAATGTGTTGAAACTTTCACATTTTATAAGCATAGCCACCGAACAGTATCGAGTGAATTTTCATTGGGTTATAATGAATAGTTATTGAGAAATAGAAATTTGAAGTTCGGGACGGATTTTTTCGTATCTTATTCGATTCCGGAATCACACTTTTTTACAATGATTTTTATATTGAGTGATACGGCCCTAATACCAAAGGTATCAATGCCAAAATTTCACACGTGAAACAAAACATATTCAAATGATACGGTACCAAATTTCATTGAATTATAATAGACAGTTGTCGAGAAATTAAGATTTGAAGTTCGATGCGTTTTTTTTGGCCCACCCGATATAATGAGTCATATGAATAAAGACTAGCAAATGCTTTTACTTGAATTTTGCAATACATATGCACTAGGCAATGCTGTACAAATCTACAGTAAAAGCATTTACTAGTCTTATTCATATGACCCATTGCCTAATTTCCGCATTCCATTGGGTCACACTTAGATGATGCTGGACTTAACTACTAGTTCAGGTATTTATTTACATGGACAGTGAACAGATTTGCTGCAGTAGTCAACAGGAATTAAGAAGAGAAATGAAAGTTAGAGTACATGTAGTTAATTTACATATTGAACAAAAAGATTGCAGTGTTTCTACGATAGGGGAGTGGAGCTTGGTTAACATCTGCGGAGTATTGTTGGCTTAACATGCTGCATGAGGACGGACACTGAGGAGAATGTTGAATTGACTTCCCACATTTGCCACGGCAATTGACCCACCGGTATATACAATACTTTTTAGCTCACCTGTGAGTGAAGACGTCACGCGGTGTCAGTCGTCGTCGCCTGTCGTAGTCTGTTAGCAGGGCACGTTTCGTAACCGCTGGGCCTATTAGGTATCCGCCACGGGTTACTGACGACTACGTGCAGCAGTAACCCCATGCATGCATTATGCACTGATCTTATCGTAGTCGTACGTAGTCGTCAGTAATCCGTGGCAGATACCTAACGGCACTAAACTTGGTACATATGTGCCCCTAGGTCAGATGACCTCAGACACCAGGTTTTGGTGCAATTTGATTCCTCGCTTGGCCATCAGGGGGGCTAAACAAAAAAGCTTTAAAGTGCTGTTTTGCCTTAACCGTTGATCAGATCCTCACCAAATTTTTATCATATGTACATCTAATGAGGATATATACGACATCTCACCCGGATTTTTTATTTGACCTAATTTTCAAGGTCACGGAGGTCAAAGTTGGAAATTTCACCATTGGGTGGCACGTTTCATAGCTATTTTTCATGGATTGTTCAAATTAATTATCTCCCCGCTTTTTGAAAAAAGTCGGGGAGATATTGTTTTACCCTCCGCCGTCAGTCCGGCTGTCCGTCCGTCCGAAAGTGATATCTCCTCCTAGACCGTTCAACGGAGGAGCTTGAAACTTTAGTATGTATTAGGTACTCATCCACTATTGTGCACAACACTCTTGGAATTTCGATCCAACTCCCTGTCTTTCCACCAGGGGGCGTTATGTGAAAAACACATTTATGGTCATTACTCCTAAAGTAATTGTGATAAAGTGATGAAATTTTGTGTGAAGGTTTATCTGTGACAGCTTCACAATATATCATAGGGGTTTTGACCTTGACCTAGTTTCAAGGTCACAGGGGTCAAACTTCGATAAAAACCATGAGCCGTCCAAAAGTGATATCTCCTCCTTCACCGTTCAATGGAGGAGTTTGAAACATTGGTATATATTATGTACTCATCCACTAATGTGCACAACACTCCCAACCCCCAATGTACTTCGATCGAACTCGGCCTCTTCCCACCAGGCAGGGTTTCCGCCAGGATTGTCAAGGAGGGGGGGGGGAAGAAAAAAAATTTCAAAAAAAAAATTTTTTTTCGAAAAAAAATTTTTCTTTCAAAACTTTGGGGGGGGGGGTTGGTTAAAAATGGCCTCCAGAGTCATTTTTTACACTCCAAAATGCAATTCCTTCTGCATGAAAATTGCATTTGAAATGTGACAAATTAAAGAAAAACACTACTGAAGTGAAAATAGTGATATTTGAAAAAGGTTAGTCTGCAAACTTGAGGGGGGATATCCCCTCCTTGAAATTTTTGAGGAGGGGATTCATCCCCCCCCCCCCCCCCTCTGGCGGAAACACTGCCAGGGTCAATATATGAAAGACACAGGAAAAATAACCATGTCACCATTACTTCCTGTCGAAAGCGGGGAGATATGCGATGGGCTTCCCATCAACATTGCTCTAGTTGTGATGATGTACCTCGGTACCCTCTATGTCTACAGCGAATTTCGGTCAGATTGGACTTCAAATATGGCTGCCAGGTAGCCATCTTGGAAATTGGGCATTGGCCCACAGCTCATTAACTACTGCAGTGTATGTAGAATGTTCTGATTGAACAAATATGTAGGCCTACCGGTATCTATGTAGCCTTCATGTGTACAGCAAATATCAGCGTGATCGGTCTTCACAGACCGCTGCCGGGCAGCCAATTTGGAAAATGAATCTTTGACCCTGTGTGACCGAGAAATGTTATTCAACTTGAAAACCTGTATGAGTATGGGGATGTATCGTCATTAGATATACCTATGATACAAATTTGGTGATGATCCGTCAAATAATAAGTGTCAAATGGAGCCATCTGGTGACTATTTCATCAACTTCAGTACATCCATCCAGTTTGGAACCTCATGGTCAACCACTGAAGCTATTGACTTCAAACTTCACACACATGTACCTCAGGATCATAGGTCTCCAAAGCCCAATTTTCATGGAAATCTGATTGTCCATTCTGCCACCAGGGGGCCAAAACTGAAAACTTTTTAAGTGCGATTCAACCTTAACCGTTGGTCAGACCCTCACCAAATTTTTATCGTAGGTATGCCTGGCGAAGTTACATTTTAAGATGGGTTTTTGTTTTGACCTCTTTTTCAAGGTCGCAGTGGCCAAAGTTAAAAGTTTTGCCGTTAGATGGCACATTTTGTGGCCGCTGGGGCTATTGACCTGAAACTTGGTATAGTCTTTGACAAAAGTTTATCTCCACCTGATACCCTGCATATTTCAAACACTACTGGGCCAATTTTAACACGGTTTATTCCACATAAAGTATATCTTGTTGGTCATATTTCTGCATCAGAATTTTGGATATTTCGAAATGTCATAATTATGTAATAGCTCATCAGATTAAACACTAAAAATCAACATTTTTATTATGTAATTATTTTGTGACTTTTGTTGCAGCTTTGATAGAGTGGAAGCTTCTAAAGACTTTGAGATTTGTTTCATCAGAATCTGTTGAATGGTCGCTGAGATATTTCAGATTTTATCAAAATTTTGATGATATGAAAATTTCAAATTTTCACAAAATTTTGATATCAGTTGATAGAGCGCACCTAAAAATGTTGAAGTATGAAGTTTTGGAACTTTTAGTTTTAGGGTAAACTGGTTAGAAGTTAGGCATGGTTTTCAAAAATGATGATACAACTTGTGCAATATTTCTGCCCAAATAGCGCAAAAAAGTCCCAAAATTTTGTAATCCCGTATTCTGAGGTTAGCTTTATCTAATGGCATTGTAATAATAAGCAAGAAGTCAATATCCAGAATTCACAAATTCCTGACCCTTGTTAGCTCCTTCCTGCAGGTTTTTTGTGTGTGTCCGAGTGGTCAGTGAGGAAGGTGAGAGGTCAAGAGTCAAGGTCGTCCTGGTTTCATTGGAATATGTTAATAAATAATGGAGATATTCGAGAAAAACCGAAGATTGCCGAAGATTCACGAGTGATTCCGAACATTGCCGAGTACTCCCGAGTGATCATCCGCGACTTTGCACCCCTAGCGGCGGAATTTGGAACTAAGATAAGCGGGATACGCCCCCTATTGAGTTCATGACGCCCTCTATTGCCTTCATTTCTTTAGTATAACAGGGTCTTAGTTTTGTACTGTGGGGGATCTTACTTTTATAACAGGGTCTTAGTTTTGTACTGTGGGGGTCTTACTTTTGTAGGTCTTAGGTCTTAGTTTTGTAGACACCCGTTTCAATCTGCATAGATATAATTTGGTGTTTCGTTCTGCATATTTCAATCTGAATAATTTCAATCTGCATATTTCAATCTGAATAGTTAGTCTCCGCCACGCCACGTAGTGGTCGAGCGGAGACTCTTGTGTTAGCTAGGAAACTTTCTCGGCAACTTTCTCGGCCCAAACCAACCTCAGACCAGGAGGCTTACGTGCCTATGCGTGTGTGCATTNCACTTTCATCAATAAAACCTTACATTCGTTCTTTCATGTGGTATTGCGGGTCAAAATTGGCCGTGCATGTCTCTTAGGCCTATAGGCCTAGTCACTAGTGTGACATGCCACGCGTGGCGGAGACTCCAGAGTCTGCATGCAGACTCAACTGAACTCTAGTTATAATTTGTCGTTTCGTTCTGCATAGATATAGTTCCAACCCGCATGGATATAATTCGTTCTGAATAGATAGTTTGATCTGCACTGATATATTATTTTGTTCTAAATGAATATTTCGATCTGCATGGATATATTTTCGATCTGCATGGATATTTTTGTTCTGCATAGATATAAATCAGTTCTGAACGGTTGTAGAAAGTTGTGCATAGATATATAATCCAATCTGAATATTTTCCGTTTTGGCGTGCCATACGGACCCGTCGCATAAGGCATCGATCACCAGCAATGAGCACTAATACTAGTGTCCCACTGGCGACTTTTTCCCACGACAAGGGGCGAATCTGAAGTCTGCGACATTCCCACGACAAGCAGCGATATTTAGCATTAATGTGTTCCGCATAGGATCATGGAGCCAGAGAATCACTGCGAACATAGACGACAGTCTACGAAGAGCTACGATTTTTTCATTCGTCCCTTGTCGCAGGCCAAAATTCGCCAGTGGGACGCTAGTATAAGGGGCAGCACGCCTTGAAACCACTAGGCCAAATCCCCATCTTCAAAGAAAGACGGTTCAATGGCCTATATGTCCTGAGTACTGCGAGTAAAAAAACACTACGAAGGCCCGTGCAAGGCATTTTAGAAGTCGAACGCTATCGTCTTCCAGTTTTTATAGCATCTTATCGTAGATATACTGGATGAATTTCCCCATTTAGGAGCCACACAGTTACATAAAGATATTATTTGACCACAAAAATGGCCGGCCATTTGTAACATTTTGGTTAAACAGTGTTGCGTTCGAGTAGAAAAACAAACATAATTTCACAAGCCACCGTAGACAGCTGGTAGAAAAGTTCATTGGCTATTCCACCAATCAGAAACAAAAGGTCAAAGGTTACGGATTAAAAATTCTCCTCAAAATCAGCCCTAAAAACCCTTCTCGCAACCATTGCAAAGCTCCTATGCATGATCTCAATGGTTCGGATCATACCTTAGACATGACTCGCACTATTACCACCAATATTTTGAAAAAAGCAGCAGCACAAGTCACAATTCCTCGCACAGCTGACCCCGCTGCTCACTGTCTCTACGGCTGATTCAAGTTCACAGTGGCCGTATAAGTTTTAAGTGCGCATGCGCGAAATCAGCGCTAACGCGCCACGGGGCCAGATGCGTCTAGGCCTACCAGGAGGAGAGAGTGAAAAGAACCGAATGCCAAACTACCCTGTAAATAAAGACGGTGAAAGGGATATGGGGTCTCAGAACCTCAGCATCTTGTGATGGTTTTAAGGGTCCACATCCATTGCAACTCTGTTCTAAGGAGGGTCGTCTCATCTGGACATGTCTCGAGGATGGTGAACATCAGGTCCTTGACAGAATGTCCTGGCAACTTGAAGTGGGCATAGAGTACCGGTACCGTGTAAAAGCGATCAATCCATCCTGAACCGAACCCGCCCGAGGAGGGTGGAGGTAGGTTTTCTCGAACCAGCACCGTGTAAAAAGGCCGGGCTATTATATCAATCGACGTTCTTTGGTTCACTAGAGTGACCATTATTATCATCCTTGATTTTCTTTCACGGTTTATGTTCGCGGATTTTCTCAGCCATGGTACAACCTTTCGAGCTGAAATTTGGAGGGGATGATTTTTGTATTATAAACCCGTGTCTGCGTGGTATTTGGCAAATATTGTGGCCTATTTTTTTAGATATTAGAAATTTGAGAGCTTGCGAAAGGCTATTTTTGGGATTTTTCACTCTAACTTCTGAAGGAGAAATTTCATTCCCTTGATACGTAAGTATAACAAAGGTTATTTTCGTTGATCACGCCAAAATGACAAGTATTTGTCACCATTCCTCTTGCCACTACATTTCTTATATCAACCCTGAGCCTAAAATATCAGCTGGGCAGCAGTATTTTAATGGGCCTCTTGATTATATCTCCTGTGGCACATCCACGGGAATGACTGATACTAGTGATAGCCCCCGCAGGAAAATCTGATGCTGAATTGGCTGTAGGAGTAACGCGTAAGCGGAGTATCATTGAACCTTCAGTCTTGCTTGTCTTGTCAGTTTCTCATTACATGTATGCAACTGAAAGTTATAATCGTCGCCTGAGAGTGTTAAGTCCAGGCATGGAGGTATAAAATAAGACCTCCATGGTCCAGGTGGTCTATAGTTTTACACCAGTCCTTTGGCTTTTGCCAGTTCCATCACACAATGTAAAACATCAACGCTCAGCTAGGTCTGCTGGCATTTGCCAGCTCTAGTTTTTGTTCCGTGGCGCCAGTTTTACGCGCTATTATTTTTGGCGCTCTGGGACAGAATCGCCCGTCGCCCGCCGTCTAGGAACATGATTTTCTTGTTCCGTGGCGCCAGTTTTACAGCGCTATTATTTTTTGGCGCAATTTTCACCCACTGATGCTAGCAGGGTATGTAATGTCCCCCGATATGTGATGGCCCCAACAATACATTTACGGATTAAGCGGCACCTTGGACCCCAAGTAAAAATCTTGTTCCAGGACGCGGCGACGGGCGATTCTGTCCCAGAGCGCCAACAACAAACGCGTCACGGAACAAGAAAATCGTGTTCCAAGACGCGGCGCGGCGACGGGCGATTCTGTCCCAGGCGCCACGGAACAAGAAAATCATGTTCCAAGACGCGGCGACGGGCGTTTTTGTCCCTCAGCGCTGGTGGCATGGCTTTATCCAAGAACACAGCGCCGGGAGCTGGCGCTACGGAACAAGAAAATCCTGTTCCAAGACGCGGCGATGGGCGATTCTGTCCCAGAGCGCTGGAATAGCGCCGGGAGCTGGCGCTACGGAACAAGAAAATCCTGTTCCAAGACGCGGCGTCGGGGCGTTTGTGTTCCGGTGCGCCAGCGTTTCAGCGCTCAGGAACAAAATCCTGTTCCAGTTTTTATATGCGACAGGCGAGAAAGCGCAGATTAAAACAGCGATAATATCGAGCGCCATCTAGCGTCTTCGTTTGGCAAACATCTCTGCGGTTTGCTCTCTGCGAGCCGACATCTCTGTGAGAAAATATAAAAATCGGGTAAAACTTTCGTGTTTATCGACAAACTTACATCGGTTTTGCAAGAAATATATTCGTTTTGGGAATACACACACGTTTTGCCGAAAATAATCACGTTCTGTATGTATTGTATGTCTGTTTTTATACAGAAATATCTGTTTTGGCACAAAAACATATGTTTTACACTTACAAATACGTTTTGTGCACGTCTAATTTATGCGGACATAACCGCCCATAGAGGAGACTCATATTCAAGCCAATGTCAAGTGCCCACTTCATCCTTTCAAGGGGGACGGGGTCAGGGAAAAGATGAAGTCAATTCGTCTTTTTGCAATCTCTAAAATGTAATTTTTGAGATGGCCCCTAAATGAGGCTGCCTGATGGAAGGACAATCTGATGCATACATGCAGACGCCAAGCCCATGTACAGAGCATAGCAAATAGCATCTCGAGGCCTACCGAATTTATAAAACATAGCAAAAGCTTACAAGCCAAAGTCCCAAGGCCAAGCTTTTGCTTGTCAAGGAGAAGCACAAGCCAAAGAATTTGCTCACAAACATATTCATAATCAATTGCTTAACCTAATGACCTTTTCTTATAAAGCCAAGCAAGATTTTCTATCTGATGAAGCTAATGCTCGCAAGACAAAGCTCCTGCTAATTCTTATAGGGAGTTGCTTGTTCTATGAAGGAAAAGCGAAATTTTATAAATACCTCTTCAAGAAAAAGCCCAGGAAAAGCAAATGCTAGTTTTTATGAATTCAGCCCATTGCCATGTCACTTGGATTGACACGCTGCTGCCCAGATAAACATTAGGCCTAGTGACAAATGGGGTCATAAATCACGCCTAACAAGGTATTGCCCTTAGTACCTAATTGGTAGGCCTACCTAACCATTTTCACTGTCGCCTTGAGAAGATGGGGTGGGTCTTGAAATTGGGTCTTGGATCTTGGGTCTCGGATCTTGGCTCTTGGATCTTGAATTAGGGTGTCCCGTAATGGAGGCCATCATGCTGTAATGGGGATGAAGATCAAATACAAGTAGGCCTATTGTTGTAATCCGTCTCTTGACCCTTTCTTCTTTGTGAAATGACAGCACATACCCAATAGTAGTAATTACTGCAACGACTGACGGTTTCACCGCTTCATGAAAAAATCTCCCCTGCCTGTCACAACCTCTGGTGAACCATGTAGCCGAAAGGCTTGTTTTCATGATTTCCTGTATGACACATATCTAAACAGGGGTATCTAATCTAATCACTCGTTAGAGATCGGCGGGTCAGCCCTTCGGGTAGGCCTATATTCTCCCAACCGACGGTGCATGATTGTTTTATCTCATAATGCAGGTAGGACTGGTGAATTTCTTATCATTTCTGGTTTAGTGTTGTCGTACAACACTTACAGTTCCATGATCATATTCGTACCAAATGCAGTGTGCAGATTCACATCCATGACCAGATTCGCATCAATTACCAGTGTCAGTTCCTATGGCGCTCCCACTTTCAATTCAAGATGTCGCCCGCCCCTTTTGTGTTCACTGTTCTGGCTGCTGTGCTGGCGGTAATCCTGCCTCCCAATGTGACTCAAGGATTTCCTGGTTGTAGCAACAACTGTGGTAAGCAATCGAGTGATCTTCGCCGACCGGCTGAGTTTGATCTTATATGGGACAGAAGTTGTCGTGGGGTCTTTGCCAAAGAAGAGGCATTGGTGCCTAATTTTCTGCTCGCCCGTAGTTTTGGTCTATTAGAACGAGCGCTCAAACCCGCGATCTCTATTCGGCCAAATCTCAGAAAAACCGCCGTATCTGGTTAAAGAAATTCATATCGTTTCAGATATTTCAGTGGAGGACTTGGCCGTTCGTGATTTGAGACCAATCAAATCAGGAGAATCCCTCCATGTTAGTTTCAATGTGACCTTCAAGAACAGAGACGAAGAGCATAACGTTGTGAAAGGTTTGTTGTCGACTGCGCATTTCGATTTCATCAATTTTGCTGGTCTCTTCTAACCATCAGACTATTGTTCATCGCGGATTCTCTGCCGCTGCTACTCTGTACTCCAGTTCACATTTCATCAATTTACGGAGTTTGGTTGCCAGGCTCGCCACCACCAATTGTTTTTTTTCAATAATTTGCGACAGTAAGCAAAAAACCCGCAAAAACGCTCCTATTTTGATACTGAGATGCCAGGAAATCGCGTCTACGGCCTTCTAGACCCCCCGTCCGCGCCCGTATCGTCGACGTCCGCCTGCAACGACCGCCCTCTGCGGCCCTGACCCCCTCTGCCAAAAATCCTGGATCCGCGCCTGTTTTATTTTCCCCTTTAACGACAGATAGTGATATCCTCTTGGGTTCTACATTTGTAGGTCGGATTCTTTTTCGTTTTCTTTCAGCGGCTGAAAATGGAAGGAATATGGATTGTCACATGTTCACCGCCAGTGATTCACATTTTACCAAGGACGCAGTCAAATTCAGCAACAAAAGAAGTTGTCGTGTTGACGAAAGCGCGATAAGGTATGTGGCCTGGCAAGTAGGATTTTCAATCCAGGTGACAGATGAATACAATAAAGTTGCCCCAAGACAAAATCGATCCGGCCTCTTGACTGGGGAATAATAATGTGTAAATAAAGGAATTTGGAATTAATCCAGTGCAAAGATAAGACAAATCCACCGTGCCTCACATCTGATTGGTCTGAAATTGTTGTGGCGAGTTGGGGTCAAGGAGGTTCCTAAACGGTATGAAGCAAACACCCAAAATTGTTTTAGTGCAGCCTATCTATTCTAAACTGCGAGCAGTCATACGTGATTGTACTAAATGGGCTATGCATATTTCAGCCTCATGATGCATATGTTTTGCTGTGCTACTTGTTTTTTTTTACTATAATACCATTCTTATTTCAACACCCCTTTCTCAAAATACAACGATGATATGATAATTTTTACTTCTTCACGGTTGGCCATGGTTTGCCTGTTTCCTCAATGTCTCAGCTGAGCGTCTGGCCACTGGGCCTCTTCTTCCTTACAGAGCGATCTCCAGCCACTTGAACGTAAATCTCTCCTCGGAGACTGCAGCGTGCCAATTAAGAATACACCCTGCCCCAGGTATATCTGTGTGGATTGCCCAAAGCCAGCTAAAGCATCCTACACTGCGGATACCAACACGAAAAACAACAGAAAATGTGTCGCCATTCCAGAGGTAAGCATCATGAAATAGGAGCTGTCGGCGAGTTGACCACTAGGTGTCACTACGGCCCAATTCAATGCATCTAGCGGACCCAGTCATTATCGATCGAGCAACAATCACGTAGATTTTCCTGTACCGTACATTGTATATGGTCCGCTAAGACTTTGCTGCCATCTGTTGGCAATATGCGCGGCTGACTGCTCCTATTGTGCAAGAATTCCACCAACAAGACTAGCTAACTGTGAGGTAAACCGTACTTGTCTGAAAATCAGGTATAGGCCTATTATTCAGTTGTTATGCACTCCAATGGAATATACACCCACCACAGCAGGAGCGTTCGGGGAGGGGGGGGGGGGATTATTCGCCGCGACCAACCACATCCACCGCAACTTAGACAGGTGTGACAGGAACCAACGTCCTAAGAATGCAAGTCCGCCAAACAGTAGCCCGCAATTGTGAGGTTATATTCAAATGGTCATGGTCTCTATAGTCATATATTCTAATCCCTCGCTGAACAATAAGACCGGACTTTGATACCAGGGGACTTTGATCCCTGTCACACCTGTATTATGTGGACCTCTCCGATGTGACCCTCCCCATAATGTTTGCCGTATTTCTTTCCAGCGTGAAAGAAAGAAGTTCCCGTGCTTACAAGACAATTACCCCGTGATAAAGGACTATGTTCATGGGGAGGGTGCTAACGGAGCTTTGAACGTCCAAGCGTCCACCTTTTTAGCTATCCTTACTGCAACCACGGCAAAAGTCATTTGGTGGTGTGATGGTTGAGCGTCGGACTCGAGATTAAAGCTGCATTTGTGAAGCCAGGCGCATATTGACTGCAAATCTCAATGCGGTAGGGGTATTTTAACGTCGACTGACCCAATACCGCTGGACTAGTCATTCAGTCGATTTTAAAAACACACCTTCCGCATTGGGATTTGCCGTCCATGTCCGCCTGCTTAAAGGCAGCTTATCATTGTAATATACTTGTAATATCATTCCCATAATAATTTATTCCCATAAATATTCTTACTTTACAAATATTTTTTATTTGCTAATATAAATGTTTTACAATATCGGGTGTCCCAAAAAAAGTGAACCGCTTTTTGACAAGTATTTTCTCAGCGATAGATAAACCGAATTCGTTGGAAATTTTCACAGAGTAACCTTAGGGTATCATCAACAAGTCTGCAAAATATCTGAGAGAGAGCCGTCAAATTATGCGAGTATTGTCAAATTCAAAACAGCATGTCAAAAAATTCAATATATGACCTTCATCATGTTCATGCAGGTGTTGACATGCTGTTTTGAATTTGACAATACTCACATAATTTGCGACCGATCTCCTAGATATTTCGCAGATTTGTTGACTATACCCTATGGTTACTTTGTGAAAATTTCCAATGAATTCGGTTTATCTATCGCTGAGAAAATACTCGTCAAAAAAAGCGGTTCACTTTTTTTGGGACACCCGATAATAAAGAGACCTTCCCAGAGTCTCACGCCGACAGTGAGTTTCGAACCAAGGATCTCATGCCGACCGCTGGCCACTTGCCCATTCTTCTAAGTCTAAGTGACTGTGATACTTACCGTATCTTTTGCGATGAACAGAAATAAATTGTTTGATAAGATATCAATCTTCGTTTTCTTCATGATTTTTTGAACATTTCACAGGGAGTGTGTCGAGCTACAAGAGGCTGTAGGAGTCGCCACTTTATAATCTCAACTTAAGGAATTAAACCCTCGGCGTCGGGTCTTGGTTGGGACACCAAACCCGCGAGGGTGGAGCTAAAATATATGACACATATCTAAACCACGCTGGTGATTCAAACCTAAAAATCTTTTTTTCGTTCGCGATTTTACTCACGCGTAACTAATCGTGTTGACTATTAGTCGGGCCAATATAAGATTGGACCCATAAAAAAATTGCAACAAAACGTTTTATTGTTTTAAATGCCAAGGTAGACCATACTGAGCTCAAGAAAAAAAGTCTCCGTTAATCTGACCCCGGTAAAGGGGTTATGCAATTTGCAATCTGGAACTGACTTTATCATTGAGCCCAAGAACAGAACTTTGTACAGGAGAATGGGAACCGATGTACAACTAACTTATGAACGGTTGGATTTACACCCCATAAATGTATTACAAACAGATAGAAACATGGTGCCTCTTAATCGAAAAAGCATGATTTTGTAGTTTTTAACTAGTTACGTTATTGGAAATGGTGATTTTTATGTATTTTGACCCATTTTGCGAAATTTGCGTAAAAACGTCATTTATTATCACATAAAACAATTAAAAATATGCTTGTCTGCTTCTAAGATGCCATGTTTCTATCTATTGGTAATACATTTATGGGGTGAAAATCCAACCGTTCATAAGTTAGTTGTACAGTCATTAACATTAGTTTATCTACACCTGTTACCTTGAATATTTCAAATACTACTGGGCCAATTTTAACACGGTTTGTACCACATGAAAGTACATAACCTTGGTTATATTTCTGCATCAAAAGTTTAGAAATTTGGAAATATCATAATTATATAATAGCTCATCAGAAAGAACCCTAAAAATCAACATTTTTGTTATGCGATTTTTTTACGACTTTTGTTACAGGGTTGATAGAGTGGAAGTTTCTAAGGATTTTGAGCTTTGTTTCACCAAAATATCTTGAGTGGTTGCTGAGAAATTTGAGATTATCAAAATTTTGATAATTTGAGAATCTCCAATTTTTCACAAAATTTTGATATTAGTAGACAAAGCTCACCTAAACACTTAGGAAATGAAGTTTTGGAACTTTTAGCGTAAACTCAGGTTAGAAGTTACGGCTGCCTTAAGTTGAATATCAAAATGTTGATATGCTTACATGTATCTCGGCCCAGTTAACGCAAAAAATTCCAAAATGTTGTAAGCCCATATTCTGAGCTTAGCTTTAACTAATGGCATCAAAATTTCCTGAAAAACACGAAAATCTCAAATTATCAAAATTTCGATAATCTCAAATATCTCAGCAACCACTCGAAATATTTTGATGAAACAAAGCCCAAAATCCTTAGAACGTTCCATTCTATCAAAACTGCAACGAAAGTCACAAAAGAATTCCATAATAAAATGTTGATTTTTAGGTGGTTTTCTAATGAGCTATTACATAATTATGATATTTCAAAATTTCCAAAATTTTGATGCAGAATTATGACCAAGGTTATATACTTTCATGTGGTACAAACCGTGTTAAATTATTGGCTCAGTAGTATTTGAAATATTCAAGGTACCAGGTGTAGATAAACTAATGTCAATGACTGTACATTGGTTCCCATTCTCCTGTACAAAGCTCTGTTCTTGTGCCCAATGATAAAGCCAGTTCCAGATTGCAAATTGCAAATTAACCCCTTTACCGGGGTAGTCAGATTTCCGGAGACTTTTTTTCTGGAGCTCAGTATGGTCTACCTTAGTATTTAAAACAATAAAACATTTTGTTGCAATTTTTTTGGGGTGTGGGCCATATGTTTCATATATTGACCCGACTATATATTTGCAGTTGTTTCGGCAAATAGAAGGGGTGACAGCTTATTTTGTAATCACCCGTCACCCCTTCCATTTACCAGATGAACTGCGAATGCGACAAGCACCATTATAGTTATGCGTCAACGACTTCGCGTACGAAAAAAATAATTTTGTGTTTGAATCACCAGCGTGTAAACGGGGGTATCTAATCAGTCATTAGAGATTGGCGGGTCAGCCGTCTCGAGGCCTCCCCCAACCGACGGTGCATGATTGTTTATCTCATAATACAGGTGTCATAGAATGTAATGCCCCCGATATCAGATGCCCGCTTTTTTTGTTCAGGGGACATCTGGTAACAGAAGTTCTGTTTGTCAGTGCCCGGCTGACCCTTAATCCATCAGAATCTATTGTTGTCGGGTAGGCCTATCTCATATCGGGGGGCATGACATTCTACGACACCGGCATCATTTCTGGCGTACAACACTTCCAGTTCCATGATCAGATTCGCATCCAATGCAATGTACAGACTCACATCCATGACCAGATTCAATGCAATCATGTACAGACTCACATCCATGATCAGATTCAATGCAGTGTACAGACTCACATCCATGACCAGATTAAATGCAGTGTACAGACTCACATCCATGACCAGATTCGCATCAATTACCAGTGTCAGTTCCAATGGCGTTCCCACTTTCAATTCTGATGGATGATGTCGCCCGCCCCTGTTGTGTTCACTGCTCTGGCTGCTGTGGCGGTTCTCCTGCCTCCCAATGTGGCGCCACAATTTCCCGCCTGTAGCAACAACTGTGGTAAGCAATCAAGTGATCTTCGACCGGCTGAGTTTCATCCTATGGGACAGAAGATGTCACGGGGTCGATTACAAAGAAGATGCCTAATTGGTAGACCTAATTTTCTGCTCGCCTGTAGTCTGTATTGAGAATGAGCGCTGAAATCTGCGATCTCTTTTCGGCCAAATCTCAGAAAACCGCCGTATCTGGTTAAAGAAATTCATATCGTTTCAGATATTTCAGTGGAGGACTTGGCCGTTCGTGATTTGAGACCAATCAAATCGGGAGAATCATGCCATATTATTTTCAATGTGACCTTCAAGAACAGAGCCGAAGAGCATAACGTTCTGGAAGGTTTGTTGTCGACTGCGCATTTCGATTTCTCAACAAAATTTGGTGGTCTCTTCTTATCATCACACTGTAAAAACATTTCATCGCTGCTTCATTGCCGACTCGTGTGCTGCGTTCACACCTACTGCGCATCGAAATCGGTTTCCGTAAATCGAAATACGGAAATCGATTTGGTTACACAGGTGTAACATCTGTGCGTGTTTCTGTAGCTCAGTGTTCCCCAACAATAGACGCGGCCTAGAATGGTTATTGTTGGGTTTTTGCCGCTTAATCCGTCAGGAGGGGAAAAATAAGAAAAACACAGAAATGCGGGGAACACTGGTCGACGTTACACCGGGTCGGGTCACACTACGACTTAACCGATTTCGATGCAAAACAAAACGCGTCACACTCAACCCGCAATAAACCGATACAAATACCGGTTTCGTTAAATCATGAAATCGGTATAAAAGTGATCTATTTCGAATTGAGTGTGACGCGTTATATCGGAATAAGCCTTTATTGCGAATTCGATTCGATATAAAACCCTAGTGCGAACACGGCATAGTTCACATTTCATCAATTTACGGAGTTTGGTTGCCAGCCTATGATTTTTATTTTCACCTTTAACGACAGATAGTGATATTATCTTGGGTTCTACATATTGTAGGTCGGATTCTTTTTCGTTCTTTCAGCTGTTAGACATGGAAGGAATCTGCATTGTTACATGTTCAGCGCCATTGATAATACAGTCGGTTATGATTCAAGTACCAGTGGTTTACTTTCTGCCAAGGACAGAGTCAAGTTCAGCGACAAAACAAGTTGTTATGTTAACGAAAGCGCAATGCGGGTACGTGGCGTGGCAAGTAGGCCTAAATGTAATTTTCTTCCGTAGGTGACAGGTAATACATCGGGATGTCTAATCACGGAATACCACCGAGTTGCCCCAAATTAAAGATAATGTGTCAGGACTTCATTGTTTACATTCAATGTTTGTAAACATGGATGTTTACATTATGTTATTTTGGACTTTTGGAACATGCCAACCCAGCAAAATGAATACTTAGTTTGGAATCAACAGAATTTCTAGAGAGGCATGCTACCAACAAATTACTCATAAGACAAAGAAAGCCTGGACATAAACAAACAAAATGTAAATAAACAATGAATTTTGTGGCCCGCAAAAATACCCGTGATACATTATCTTTAAGGTTTTTATTTAATAAGTCAATATCGATCCCTGTTGAGTGTGAATTATATCCGGTGCAAAGATAACATAAGTCCACCGGTTAGTAGACCTATGCCTCACATCTCATTGGTCTGACATTGTTGTGCTTGGTTGGGGTCAATAGAAGGTTCCTACGGTATCAAGCAACAATCCAACATTGTTTTAGTGTATCTGTTCTGAACTGTGAGCAGTCTTAGGTGATTGTGGACTATGCACATTTCAGCCTCATGATGCACATGTTTTTTGCGGTGCAACTTGAATTTTTTTACTAATATGTACCATTCTTCATTCAACTCGAAATACAACGTGCATCAATGATAAATGGTGTAATTTGTGCTTTTGCCTGTTTCCTCAATGTCTCAGCTGAGCGTTTGGCCATTGGGCCTCTTGTTCTTTACAGAGCGAACTTCACGCACTTGAACATAAATCTCTCCTCGGAAATTGTAGTGTGCCAATTAAGAATACACCCTGCCCCAGGTATATCTGTGTGGATTGCCCAAGGCCAGCTAAAGCATCTGCGGATGTCAACAGGAAAAACAACAGAAAATGTGTCGCCATTCCGGAGGTAAGCATCATGAAACAGTGCAAGAATTCCACCAAGAGTGACTAATTAACTGTGAGGTAAACCGTACTTGTCTTAAAATCAGGTATAGGCCTATTATTCAGTTGTTATGCACTGCAATGGAATATACACCGACCACAGCAGGAGCGTTCGGGGAGGGGGGGGGATTATACGCCGCGACCAACCACATCCATCGCAACTTAAGCCTAGGTCACAAATCCACCGGGCCCCGTACGATTTTTTCTCCATCCAGCGGCTTGCCGTGATTTTAGAGACTGAAACACGGATCTAAGATGAATTATGCCGAAATCGCCTCAATGGATAAGTGGAAATTAGACTGGATCAAACTGGGCACCGTAGAATTTGGTCCAAATATCTGTTTTTACTCGCCGTACGGGCCCCGGAGTAGATACAGTATGTGACCTAGGCTTTAGACAGGTGTGACAGGAATCAACGTCCTAAGAATGCAAGTCCGCCGAACAGTAGCCCGCTATTGTAAGGTTATATTCAAATGGTCATGGTCTCGATAGTCGTACATGTATATTCTAATCCCTCGCTGAACAATAAGACTGGACTTTCATTCCATTTCAGGGGACTTTGATATCTGTCACACCTGTTTTATGTGAACCTCCCCGGTTTTATGTGACCCTCCCCATAATGTTTGCCGTATGTCTTTTCAGCGTGAAAGAAAGAAGTTCCCCTGCTTACAAGACAATTACCCCGTGATAAAGGACTATGTTAATGCGGAGGGTGCTAACGGAGCGTCCACCTTTTTAGCTCTCCTTACTGCAACCATGGCAAAAGTCATTTGGTGGAGTGATGGTTGAGCCTCGGACTCGAGATTGAAGCTGCATTTGTGAAGCCAGCCGCACATTGACTGCAAATCTCAATGCGGTAATGGGGTATTTTTAACGTCGACTGACCCACATTCAGTGCAGGGCCGGATCCAGGGGGGGGACGCCCCCCCCCCCTATTTTTGGCAGAGCAATGATTTTTTTTAGCAAGAAAAATTTAATCGCATAAAATTTCTAGTATTTTGCTCTCAGATGCCAGAAAAATGCATCTAAAAGCACTTAAACTGTCAAATTTTTCTGGGGGACAGGCCCCAGACCCCCCGTTTACGCTTCACTTTTTCGCTGCTCACCAACTTTGTCGATCTACGCCCCCCCCCTTTCTGTGAATCCTGGATCCGGCCCTGCAGTCGATTTTAAAAACACCCCTTCCACATCGGGAATTCATTGTAATATACTTATGGTACTTATATATTCTTGCTTATACTCGATTCATTCCCATAATAATTTATTCCCATAAATATTCTTACAAATATTTTTGAATATACATGTATGGTGCAAATTTAAATGTTTTAAATAATAAATAATAATAATAAAAGAGTCTCACGCCGACAGAGAGTTTCGAACTTAAGGATCTCATGACCGCAGGTCACTTGGCCATACTCATTAGGCCTTACACGGTGCCGGTGCGTTCCGGATCGAGACTTGATCGAGGAGGGTTCGATTATTTTTCCCCGTGTAAAAGCGAAACAACTGACCTCCACCTTCCTCAAGCCAGTTCAGTTCGCCGCGTGAGTCTCGGGAAGGTGGAGGTAGGTTCAGGCTGGTTATTCTCTCGTGTAAAAGCGAACCGACCTCCACCGGCCTCGTGCGGGATTGAGCACGCTACGTGAATGACATCACTGGCGCATTTGCTGTTGTTACCTGTGAAGAAATCGCGCACGAGATTTCCCAAGCACTGCTCATGTTGTTAGAATGTTAGAAGCATATAGTTTATCGATTTTAAGTGATTATTTTTGGGATATTTCTTACTTGCGATAACTGTAAATGTTGATACACACCATCTATAGTGGCACGCATTTGAACGAACCGACCTCGAACTAGATCGAGGCGGGTTACTGAACCCGCACCGTCTAAAAGCGATCAATCCATCCTGAACCGAATCCGCCCGAGGAGGGTGGAGGTAGGTTTCCTCGAACCAGCACCGTGTAAAAAGGCCCAGTGACCCAACACGTGGTTCCAAAACAATAGTCGACTTCCTCTTCTACTCAGGCATTGTAATGGCATGGATGCGACAGCACGAGCATATTTAAAGGGTAAAGCGAATGGCATAAAGCTTCTGGAAAAACGTCAGTCATACCAGGAAGCATTTGCTAAGCTGGGGGACTCCTGGAAAGTTGATGATTCCATGTTTGGTGTGTTGTAAAAATTCATCTGTGCTGCCTGTGCCCTCTATAGCAATCCAGTCCAAGGCAGGGTCCTGAATTTGGACCCTTTTTGGGGATCAAGAAAACTGTTACCCAAAGGGTGTCATTATGGGTATCATTTCGGAGCTGTATGAGAGCAATGTTGAAATAAATTATTTTCATCCACCTGCAGCCCCCGTGGAACTTGTGAGAAGGGGTCAAAGTCAGATCTGTGGCCCTTTTTGACCCCCTCAAGGGTTGTAGTCTGCATTGTGGGGAATGAAACCCATGCCATGTTGTTGTACTCACTGAGACCTTTAATTTGATACCCATGTTGATATTCATATTTGAAGACATCAAATTTTTCACCCGTTACAGTTAATCCCTTTGGCCCCCTAAAAAGGGTGGCCATCTTGGAAATGAAAACGAGTCTATTGACACCAAATTTATTGAATTTGATTAAGTAATAGCAAAGTTATGGGCAATTTAAGTTTTCCTATGGGTGTGGTCAAAAAACCGTTGCTATGGTAACATGACCCAAAATTTTTAATGTTAACATGCTTTTTCACAAAGGGTACACCACAGGGAATAAGAAAATACCAAAAAGGTTTGGTCATGGGGGTGGGGAGGTGCATGTGCCCCCCCCCCCAGCCCACGGACTATATGTTACTCACTTCGACAACGTATCGAAAAAACTATCTAAATCATATGGATAGAGAGACAGAGAGACTACTCGATGATAAATTATTTATTTTTATTCTAACACTAAACAAATGCGTTATTCAGAATACAACAAATCATTATTTTAGTTACATTATATACAATCAGTTGTGTGTTGCATTGTTCTTAATTCATTGGCGAGTCCTAACGATCTGGCTGAACGGCGTCCTAAGTTCCCCCTTCCATCGAACTCTGAAGGATGAAGGATTTAACTACAAGCCAAAGACGTCCACAATTTCGCTGAAATGGAAACAGAAAAACAGATAGCCCATACATAATACAAAATACATTATTTGGTTTTTCTATGATGGAACTGTCACGCTGTCATTCTAAATGAATCCTTCAGAGGATTTCCAAATGAAGTGGATGTTTCGTTCTCACCCGATAGATGGCAGCACTCTCGCGTTTGCTGCCCTCTCCGCCCCATGACATGTCTCGGTTGGTAATGGCTTGTGTGATAGGTGGCGCCACTTTTGATATCAACATACATGTTATTAAGAATGCGTTTTCTTTCTCTTGTTTTACTGTTGAGTGCCGAATTGTATCGGTATTGGTATGTGACTCCTGAAACGAGAAGAAAAGTAAAAATTACGAAATACCATCATATCCGCGGGATAGTTACACAGTACTGTGATGTATCTGACGACGAAATACCGAGGACCTGAAAAATGTAAAATGATAGTAGGCTATAGTCCTTTCTAGATACCGGTGTAACGTTAATGAATGTACCCTGTTAGCCAGTGTCCGGCGGACTGGGAATGACGGCCGAAGGCCGTCATTCCCAGTCCTCCGGACTATGAATTATACGGACACTCTGTAACGTTACAACAGTAGTGTCAACAGTTGTCCGCCCGTAAATCACCGTCCGACCATTGTTCAGGTCTGATAGGCCTTTGGCCTATTGTGAGTCACAGCGAAGGCAAGTCAATAGATTTGGAATAAGGGGCAAATAAAATCGTGGTCCGAGCAGATCGCCCCAATAGCCTAGCTCACTAACAGTCACTCGTTCTCTCCTTTCAGATCACAGGTTCACCAGTTGCAGGTTCGAATCCCACAGCAAACCTTTACTCTTTCTTCGTTAA
>NMRB01004436.1:0-37513 GCA_002633025.1 Notospermus geniculatus
TGTATTAGTTGTAAAAAAACTCCTCTATGTATCACTGTACTGTGATTAGAGAGTAATAAATAATTCTAATTCTAATTCTAATTCTAATTCTAGAAAGATGTAGGTCTAAGTACATGTAATCGATCTTGGGAGTTCACGATTTCGTCGTTTCTTGAATTCTCTGTTTCCCAATACCCGTTCAGGATCAATTAGCAGAAACAAAATTATTACATGTATGTAGCATTGGTCCCGAAGGCGGGATCTGCTGTGCGCGAATTTGTTATCTTTGTTGGAAAGGAGCGAAAACATCAAGATCGACAGTATACAACGATTTGCCTTCGATACCAACTAATATTTTTAGTTTTAAGGCCTCCATACACTGCATGACAACTGTCGAAATGAGTCAGAACAAAAGTCCGTTCGAAAATACTTCACGCGACAACATTCCACAACATGTCGAAGTTTTCTGATGTTTTTCGAGAACGGTGCGACACTTTGCTACATGTAGATCAAATATTGTCGAACGGACTATTGTAGTGACTCCTTTCGGCATTTTTCATGCAGTGTATGGAGGCCTTTATACCTTCATGTCATCAAAGTACTCGTTCTGCTTATCAAAGTGGGCGAAATCAGAGTGTGAGGCACACGCATCATCATAGGCCTTGTCATGAAGTTCTTTAAGTTCTTCCACTGACATGGGCATGTCTCGAGATATCTCAGCTGCTTTGTTACTGTATGCCTTAAAACAAATAGACCTTAATCAAATTCAATACAAAAGGGAGTAAGAAATAAAAGTAGAAAATACATGTAATAGGTGGAAAATTGAGGGCCTTTTGCGCGATTTTTTCAATTTCTCAAATTGGGGTATTTTTTTTGTCCCACTTTGAGAAATATCGCCCGAAAAATCAGACAGAATGTCGTGTCGTTTTAAGAAAATTTCTCAGAATCTGAGAAATTGAAAAATTCGCAAAAAAGTCCCTAATTTCCCACTTCCCACTTCTTATTTTCCACTTTTATTTCTTACTCCCTTACAAGTATATACAGTGTATATTCTTCGTGCGTGCCGCTGTGTACAAACGCAGTTTTTGACTTGCAAAATAGGGTAAATATACAAGGGTTTTCTGCTACCAAAACGACATCTACCTTCATAATCAGATCTAGTCCTCTCTTGCACTCCGACTGTGCCATAGAATCAAATGTTGTCTGCAAACTAGGAATCACCCCGTGTCTAAACGACGTAACGCACTTCTCAATCAGATGTACTAGCTCTGAAACAGTTCAATAATAATAATAACATGCGTCTTATATAGCGCTGTATCCAGCCAATACTGGCCGCTCAAAGCGCTTGAAAGGCATCACAAAAGAGACTAGAAATGTGAAATTTGCTTTCAGCAAATTTGATGGTCCCTACATCAGAAAATGGAAATTGAATGAAGAAAGGGCAAGGAGGGGTATGACTCTGTGGCACAGCAGTCAGGTTCTTGGGGTTCCATCCTCCTGGAATGTCTTCCCGGTGAAGGACACATGCAGGGTAGGCAATGGAGGGCAGACAAATGACTACACACACGTATTCCTTACCCATTGACAAATACGAGGAGTGCATGCATTCAACAGCATCTGGTCCATTCAGCTGCTTAGGGGTGGCCGTGTGGGTAGGTGGGGCTATCTACTGCAGGGCCCAGCACCTCCCTTCTCCAAGGATGGTCTTTTCCGGAGGGAACGGGAAGAGNCAGGACAGGGAAGGCGTGGAGGATGGGGGAGGGGCAGAGGCCTGCCTTAGAGACCAGAGGAAGGGCAAAGTGGTGGACACAGAGACGGTTCCATCATTACTGTCTGAACCAAACGAAAAAAAAACAAGAGCAATGACATGAATGATGAAGTTCATCACTTCACAACAAAAATTGCTTCCAAAACACTCATAACATCATTTTTTGGAAAGTATCTAACCTTTCAGACCTGGATACAACTACCGACTATTGGATGATACTGCTTGTTTTTAAGGTCATCTAATAATTTATGTGCAATTGTCTCCCAATTGAGTGTGGAAAAAGATAGATAGAAATAAATAAAAATGTCCTACCTACCCAGTGATATCAAGATGGTCCCTACATTGATATGTAGGGACCATAAAAATGCTTCAACTGACCCTTGAAGGAATTGGGAGAGGTACAGCTCCTCACAGATTATTTCAGGAGTGAAAGCGCCAACTTAGGGCATACGTACTCATCAGACAATACTGGGTGATATTAACGATATGTAGGAGAAAACCGGAGACCCCGGAGGAAACCTACGATGTCGAGGAGAGATCGCCTCTCTACCACATAATTTAATGATTTCTCCGTCCAATGGCAGAACCTAACTGACATTTTTGTCAAAACTTAGTTAACACCATTTTTGTAGTTACTACATGTAGGTTTGGTTTTCTTTGTTTTTCTCAAAATCAGTTAAAAGTGAGTTCATGAGTTACGGTACTAGGTTCTGCCATTGGACGGCAGATTTGGGGTCGGCTCTATCTACTGACATTGGAATTTTGTAAAAAAAAAGATTAAACTATCATATTATCAAAAAATTAGTCTCAAATATCTCAGCAACCATTCGATAGATATGAAACAAGGCCGCCATATTCTCAGAACTATGGGGCGCCTTTGTCAAAACATTATTTAACTTTCCGAGATAGGGGCCTACACTGTAGACTAAAACTCCAAATTTAACATAAATGTTCTGATATATTTAATTCTTTGAAGAAAATATACTTATTTACTTATAAATATCACTACGTGTACACTCATGGCCAAAAGTAAATGGACAGCAGTTTATCTTGAATATCTTCAAACCAATGGGGTGGAGAAAATTGAATCCGGAATATGATAGTAAATTTTCCTGGCTATCTAATGTATCAGCGTCGAAAAAATCCGCTGAAAACCGCATTTGACAGAAGGAATTTTGTAAAGGTATGTTTTTGCTACTTTTTTATTTGCATGATTTCATTCAAAATTTTTATATCACTGTGTTCTACTCATCGAGGCCTTTCATAATATATCCTGAAATTTCAAATATTCCGTGTAGAAATGTACTTACGTGCTCCTGTCATTTGACTGCCTCTAAATAATTTTGCTTTTGCGGCTTGGTTCACACTCTTACACAGATTATCACATTGGGTGCGGAAATTTCGATCAAGATCTCTTTCCTTTAGTTGGCCGACCTTCTGTAATTTTTTTTCCTCCTTTACGGGGCGAGGAAGGGTTACACAATGTCGAACAGGAAACAAATCGGTCAGTCTCCCTCGGAGCTCATTTCTTTTTTCATCATCGGCCCTGTGGGATCTCTTCAACTTCAAGTTGCTCTCCAGGTACTCGTCTGCCGTACATGTCTCCCCATCTAACTTCAAATCCAAGAAAAAATCCCTCACGACCAGGAACAGGGCTGGAAACACGGCTTGCATTTCGTCATCCTTTTCTCCCAACGAGTCGGGAAGTTTTTCTGCAAGTTCTCCCACAAGTCTGACAAATGTGAAGGAATTTCAATCATTATATCAACTAATGTTTTTTTCTGTGGCTTCACAAGGTGACCCTTATTTTCAACACTGTCTGGTATGTCTGGCAATATTTTCAGCTATTGGCCTACCTCAGTTGTTAAAGGACCAATAGGTTTTAAAATTCGGCTTGTAGTCAAATTCTAGTAGCCTATGGTTGTTTTATTTGTGTGAGAATTTTCGAACGAAATGCTGTGAATTTCTTTTTATGATGTTTTTGGTGGATTTTAGAGGGTATATCGGTTTCCGAACGATAACATTCTTAGAAGGTGGCGAAATATAATGTCGGTTGTACATGTACATGTATACATGTATTAGAATTTATAATTCCTAACAATTTTTGCCTTGGTGAAATGGCTGGAGTTTAAGAGATCACACGCTAACGACACTGTTAGAAATCATTAATTTTACAATAGTAATTTTGTAGTAATTTTACAGAAATTGCCTGCAGCAGAGTCCCGGCCCAGCACTTTCAGCATGTTCAGAAATTGCCTGCAGCAGAGTCCCAAGCACTTTCTGTTTTACATACATTGTATGGTATGATTCATGTTTTCCTGTATTGGTTGGACTCCATTGGACATCCCATTATGATGCCTTCTGAGAGCAGTATGAAAATATAACTTGGTCAGCCTCCAGTCAAGCCTCTGTTAACATTTATTTAAGTCTGTAATTTTTCAGATCCGGTCCAGGGGACTCTGCTGCACAGATTTTCTGTAAAATCCTCTGTTATTTCTAACAATGGATAACATTTACGTGAACAATATTTTTTGTACAATTTACATGAAATAATGCAAGAAATAGCGTTAACGAACGTTATCGTTAGCGTGTGATCTCGTAAACTCTGTATTGAGTAAATCACCGTACGCGCTAACTGTGCCTCACGTGCTCTCTCTCCCGAGGATAGGACTGTTAATCACTGGTTGTTGTATATTGTGTGCGAAAATACGACTGCATATGGAAAGCTGATTGTCCAGTTATTCATAAAAACTTATATTTTTGCAATAAAACTTAGTTTTATGCTCATAAAACTTAGTTTTTTGTGGATAAAATATAGTTTTTTTGACAAAAAGTAAGATTTTCCCCCAAAACCTGTCATAAAACCAACTTTTATAGAAGAAAACTTAGTTTCTTCCGTCATAAAATATAGGTTTTTATCAAAAAACTTAGTTTTTGCCAAAAACCTATATTTTATGACAAAACATGGTTTTATACAACACAACCCCCATTTTATCGACAAAAAAGTAGTTTTCTGCACTGAAATGTCCAGTTATTCCATAAAACTAAGTTTATCAGTCAAAAAAACCCAAGTTTTTTAATAAAACCAAGTTTTATGCCATAAAAAGTAGATTTTTGATAAAAACCTAGTTTTTATGGAAACCTACCTTTTTAAACCTCGACCCAACTGACCAAGATGATTTCGCCGGGACGAGGTTGCGAAATACCCGTCCCCAGTAGTGCCGTGCCTACAACCATATACATCATGACCCATGGGCCCCAGGTTTCCTATCCTCGTCCCAATATGACAAAGAATCGTGTACGTGGGAGGAGGTAGAAAATATAAGTTTCGTGATAAAAACTATGTTTTTCTAAGCCGTTTGTCCAGTTATTCAAGAAACCTATATTTTCTACAAAAATACTGGTTTTATTGAAGAAAAACTTTTTTTTTCTCCATAAAGCCAGGTTTTTAAGCATAAATATAGTTTTTTTGCTATTTATCCAGTTGTTGCCGACAAACTAACATTTTTAGACAAAAAACTAAGTTTTATGCTGATGATTGAAAAATATAGGTTTTTTGAATAACTGGACAATCCGCTTGCCATATACGTCCGTCTGAATCTCTTGCAGTTGAATATCTCAAGCATTGAATGAATTTCGTAAATTGTACATTTCCTCACAGCCCGTTGAACAGGATAATTTTTTTCGCTGATTATATTATATCCCTCTTGAATGTATTGTATAAATTTATACGGTTTATGATATGATATTTATTAAACCCTTTTCTTTCAGCTAAATTAGTTTCTCCTTAATTACATCCACTCTCTAAATTAGGTCCAGCAACCATCCGTGGGGCTTGGACACTATTCTTTCCTTAATTGCTCACTCATCCTGTCTACTAAACACAGGTTAGTTCCACATTCAGGTTTCAGCTCAGTCTTTCCTAGAGTTTCAGATTGTAAAGTTCCACTTGAAAAAGACACCGGTTGGGGTCGAAAATTTGTGAATTCTGGAGATTGACTTCTTGCTTATTATCATTTTGTGTGTCAATTTTGTGCTCTTGGGTTTATGATAAAAACATATTCTTCACAACAGAGAGGCGCACATACACATAGGAAAATAAGATTCTCATTTCAATTGATACGTTTCCAAAAAGGATACTCCAGCAACTGGAAAATGCTCTCATCTATGACATTTTGACAGTTGAGCAGTAGACAGCCACTCACGATAACAAGCAACACGTAGATCTGCACAGACCGATCGCTGTTGCCCTCGACATCATTTTGACCTTCTGTATCCAGCAGAAGTGTGTATCCATCTGGTTGTCTTGATAACCACATCCACACCCCTTTTGTGTGACTCTGGACCGTGGGTCCCAGGGAAAACCCGCTGCATCTTCCAAGTAATCGATTCATCAAGAAGGATTTCCCGGTTCTGTATTTTCCTACTATACCGATGACTTTCACAGGGTCCTCAATTTTCGAGAGCTCCTCTGCTGCTGAAGGGTTTATAGTCAGCTTTCCGTCTGTGTCCACCGCCAGTAGCTGAACAGGTCCATCGTCCGCCATTTTGATAATGTCAGATTATCTTTTAAATAGTTCCCTTCCAAAAATGTGAAATGAGTTGATTTATTAAACGTAGGTGGCCCAAAAAACGCATCGAGCTTCAAATTTTGATTTCTCAACAACTGTCTAGGCCTATTATAATTCAATGAAATTTGGTACCGTATCAGTTAAACATGTTTTGTTCAGCAAGATGTGAAATATTTGAATTGATACCTTTGGTATTGGGACCGTATCACTCGATTTAAAAATCACGGTAAAATGCGATTCAGGAATCCGATAAGATACGGGTAGATAAAAACACCCCAAATTTTAAATTTTCATTTCTCATAACGCTTTACTACAACTCAATGAAATTTTGTTTGACATTGCTCCATGATATTGCCTCTAGTATGGAAAGTGTTAACCGAACAGCTTAGGTGTCTACCGGTACGCCGTAATAACCTGAAAATCATGTAAGTGCTGTAACTCAGGAACGGCTTGACCCAGAGTGCTCAAACATGATCTGTACCGCCCTCTAGATGACCTTTACATGCACGTCAAATTTCGGCCTGATTTTCGGCCCGATTTGACTTTCAATATGGCCACCAGGTGGCATATCTGGAAAATCATCGCTATAACTCAGGAATGATTTGACCCAGACTGCTCAAATTCGATAGGTGGCTCATTCACTGCAATCTATACGTGCATGTATTAGTTTACGGACATCCAGTATGGCCGCCAGGTGGCATAACCCGAAAATCATCAAAGTGCTGTGGCTCAGGAACGACTTGACCCAGAGCGCTCAAATGTGCTATGTGGCTCCCTCTAGATGACCTTTATGTGCATGTAAAGTTTCGGCCCGATCGGACATCCAATATGGCCGCCAGGTGGCATAACCCAAAACTAATAAAAGTCCTGTAACTCGGGAATGACTTGACCCTGATTGCTGATAACTGATGTGTGTGTAATGTACCTCCCTCTGTCATTACACTGTTATGTCATGTATGTCCATCCAGGAGAGCACATAGTCCATAGACCATTTCATTATATTTGGTGCCACATTCTTAATACCAAAGATATTGAGTTGAAACTTTCACATATTGGAGGCATTGCCACGGAACAATATTGAGTGAATTTGTGTTACAATGAATAGTTATTGAGAAATAGAATTATTGGAATTTCTGGACGAGTATTTTTCGTATCTTATTGCATTCTGGAATCGCATTTTACCATGATTTTTATATTCCCGAGTGATATAGTCTTAAAGCGATGTACTCGCGAGGGTTGAAAATTAAATCTCGTTCAACTATCGCGACCCGCGATAGCAAACTCGTCCCCAGTGGGTTTACGTTCCTACAACACCACTGGAAAGGGCTGACGACTTCACGAATACTGCGCATGCGCGATATACTAATTTTGAGGTGAATCACACCGAAGCTGGCACCTGCGGTTTGATTTTCCCAACTAAACTATTCGTTTGAAATTGCTCGAATACTCAAACAACTTCGTGTTTTGGGTGTATTATATGGCTCTTTAGGCATATATGATCTTTTTCAGCCATCGAAGAACGAAATATTGTGGGAAACAAACATTTTGGCACGCTGCCAGCGGTTGTCCAGAAATTTTGGACAAGTCGCCAGCCCTTTCCAGAGATATCCTCGGATGAGGTAGATCTGGGTACGAGATTGCCGCGATAGCTCCCCAATTTTATTCATAGCTAGCGGGATACTTGAAACTGATCTCGTGTGATTTCTAGCACCTTTGAACCATCAAATTACGGTATCGTCTACGTTTTATACAATAAAACGTTCATGAAAAATCTTTTATTAATATTATTTCAATGAATTTGGGCGACATTAGTGTTTACTGCCGGAATAATTTCAAAATCTCACGGGGTATTTCCGAGAACGAGATCGACAGACTGACAACAAGTACATGGCGTGGAAAAATCCGAAGTGTGAGGAAGACTGACCAGAGAATTCGCCTCACTGCTGCAAGTTTAGTCAGATGGCGGCGTGTGAAGACAGAAAGTTGTTGTAGCACTAATGAGGACTTAGCAGTGTACCTCCTCAACGTCGTTGAACCCCAGCCAACACCATCCTTTGCATGTTTTGCGGATGACTCCGAGTCGTCTCCGTCGGCATCACTCACTGAGTGACACTGTCAATCATGTCACCATGGTCACCCTCCTCGCTACTGATTGGTCATAGTAAATACCGTAGTATTATAATGAGATGGCTCGCTTGGAATTTCATTCATAAAATATAGTGCTGCCACCATGCGGGAAATAGAGGAACTATCGATGTGCAGTTACTGCAGAGCCCGAGTACATCGCTTTAAAGGACCACTATATGCGATCTCTAATGGGTAATTTAACTGCCGACGTAGAGGGAGCCCCCTAGCGGCAGCAACACGAACTACAAAAACTACAAAGTGTACGTAGTAAATCGGGTCATTCGCCGACAACGTAGTTAGTCCCCTGGGCTGGAGAGTGGCGCGGTGGCATCGGCTGTCGAGAACAAAGTGGCAATACCGTGGTCCTTTAATACCAAAGGTATCAATGCACAAATTACACATGTTAAACGAAACGTCTTGAATTGATGTTACCAAATTGCATTGCATTCTAATGGATGGTTTTTGAGGAATCAAAATTTGAAGTCCAATGCGTTTTTGGGCCACCCGATATATTAGGGAGGTTGAGATCAGCGACTTATCACGGATCCTTAGGCGAGGCTTTTTTAATAGTTCGGTTCGCGAGTCCTCCGACATGTCAACTCCAGATTTGAAAAAAAAATAAAGTTTTTTTTCATGCTTTTTTCCGAGTCCGCCGAAGAGATAAGGGAAATTCTTGGGAAAAAAATTAATTTTTTTCTATTATTTTTTTCCGATCTCCGAATAAAACTGAAAAGATTTGAAATTTCTGCCTCGTTTTTCCTGCTCTTGATCCAGAATTTCCGTACTGCCCCCGCCAGTACTGTTGCCAATATGGTGGCACAGTAGTGCCACCCACAAGTCTGGCTCCCGAAATGTGAAATTGCTGGTTAACGCATATGATATTATAGTGTAATAGCTGATTTGGTGGGGAGAAAGCTCCCCATGGAATGGAATGATTGGGCTGTTAGAAAGATTGAAGGCCACTGTGCTGCCAACAACCAAGGTAAAAGCCCAGTCAACCACCACCACCCCCTGAACTCAAGCAGACACACCAACTAGTATACTAACGGAATTTGGGATACGATTCACCATGGTCGTCACCAATGAAACATGAATCCCAAACGACACTCCCTCCAACCACATGACCATCCATCAGTGGTATCCTGATGGCCGGGGCTGGGCCACACTTAGTATTTTGGGTCGAATTTTGGACCATGGACAAACACACTAAACAGGCAACAAAAACTTTTTTCTGGAAAAAAGTTTTTTTATTATTTGTTCCTCCGACCAGGGGGACAGGTGACAGAAGTTTCGATAATCCATAAAATGACCAGAAATAAATTTTTTCTTTATTTTTTTTCCGCCCTCCGACTTTGATTGGCAAGAGGGCAAACCCGAGAACCTAAAAATAAAAAAAGCCTCGCCTTACGTATCGAAGTGTACACGAAATTTGTCCTCGTTGTACAGAATTCTATCCGTATACGCATAAGGATCCGTGATAAGTCGTTGATCTCAACCTCCCTATTGTATACGACAATTAAACGTATAGGGTTTCCATAGAGATAGGTTGCGGGTCAGCACGGGAGCCAACGTGGTTTCTGCGAAGGATTTCGGCAATCGGCGGCATTTTTCTCAGTTTCTTCGATACTTCTTCACCGCAGCCCTTAAAGCGAATGGCTCGCGGGGTTTGTTTACATTTTTGGTGGTACCTCCCATAGAGAGTGAATCTCGCCTCCAGGCAAAGCCGTGCTCCAGCCATATGCAAAACCTGTGCACATAGGCGAACGTAAACACTTGGGACGAGGATCCATTAAAAATTTATTAAAATGGGTTAATGACATTTTCAAATTCAGTTGGTCAAAATGTACATTTATGATTTTGTACTATTCACATCGATTTCGAAGCGGCAGATTTTGCAGAATCAACTGCGAAGTTTGGCTGTCTAATGCATTTCCCATTAAACTAAAATCCTTCTTTCGCCTTTTTCTCAAAACGGCGCTTGATTTGAGGACATGTCAACAAACAACTGTCAACAAACCCCGCGAGCCATTTGCTTTAATACTGCTGTGAAAGGTGTGAGTTGGGGGAGGAAAATTCACTGGTTTCCCCCAAGCAAGAGAAAATGAAATGGTCCATGGACCATGTGCTCACCTGGGTGAACGTACCAGAAGAACAAAATGACAAATGTTAAATCGAAATGTTCCAGAACAAGCCTTGAGTTCCAGGGGACATATGCACAAAATATCTTAAGTGTAATTTTTAGCTCACGTGTGAGCTTTTGTTGTCATGCGGTGTCCGTCGTCCGTTAGCAGGGCACATTTCGTAACCGCTGGAGCTATTAGGGAGTTTTCGCAAATCTGACGAAAAACGAAGTACGAAATACGAAATTGGACGTCATATCCATGACGTAATGTACTTCAGGAAATGGTTGGTACCACAAATGTCCCTCATGCCAGTGCGTCTTTTAGCATGTCATGTAAGATCGAAAGAGTTATGGTGCATCTTGAATTTTTAAATTTCCAATTCGTATCAACGAAGTGGAAACGAAAGATAAATTTCAANCTGACGTTGCGTCATGAAAAAATTGCCTGTACATTTTTCTACAGGAAAAATGACACGAAAGACGTTGCTTTTATCGCCATTATATCCCTTCATTTTAAGAAAAAAAGGAATGAGATAAAAAGAAAATTTCATCCGCTACACGATGATGTAAGTTTTATTGTTGGGCGACCAACACAAATGGTTTATTTTCACGCCAGAAATAAATGGAAATAACGTTAGAAAAACAGAGACTTCGGTACAAGCGCTTGCAGCGCCACGTCGTGACGTTAGTGTGCGGGTTCCTCATTAGGATACATATATAACGGGGTTTTGATTTGACCTACTTTTCAAGGTCATAGAGGTCAAAGTTGTACAAAAATAACGAACCTGCCACAGTTCGCCATTATTTCACTGAGCAAGTTCATATCCCCTTGCATAACTGTGTATTAGAGGGGTACCTTCGAAACTACCGAGTTTCGGCACAATTGGACTTCCAGTATTGCCGCCAGGTGGCGTAACCTGAAAATCATCTAAGTGCTATAACTCAGGAACGGCTTGACCCAAAATGCTCAAACATGATATGTACCTCCCTCTAGATGACCTTTATGTGCACATCAACTTCCGGCCTGATTTGACTTCCAATATGGCCACCAGGTGGCATAACCCCCAAATCATCAAAGTGCTGTAACTCAGGAATGACTTGACCTACACTGCTCATATTCGATATGTGGCTCCCTCTAGATAATCTATACGCGCATGTGATGTTTCGGCCCGATCGGACATCCAGTATGGCCACCAGGTGGCGTAACCGAAAATCATCAAAGTGCTATAACTCAGGAACGACCTGACCAAGAGTGCTCAAATGTACTATATGGCTCCCTCTAGATGACACTTATGTGTGAAGTTTTGGCCCGATTGGACATCCAATATGGCCACCGGGTGGCATAACCCCAAAAATAATCAAAGTCATCTGCCTCTGGAATGACTTGACCCAGATTGCTCATAACTGATATGTACATGTACCTTCATCTGTCACAACACTATTATGTCCAACAGGTGAGTGATCATCTTCAGTGATCATCCTTAACTTGGGTGGTATGCACAAAGCATCTTAAGATGAGAATTTTCTTAAATATCTCATTAACTTTAAGGTACCTCATCAAGTCTCCTAAGTGAAAGTTTTGTCCTTTTATCCAGCGAAAAATCCAGAGTGGGAATGGGATCCAGTTGTAATTGTGGCTTTGACCTATTCAAAGGTGTGCAGCAGCAGCAGCATTTCTTCATGGCTCTTATTATTGCTGGTTGCATTGAATTTAATGAAGTGGAAAGGAGAGTGCGGATACCAAGGATATTTCGATTTTCGAGACCGTGAAAATCCTTTTGATTTTCACGGGGGAGTGGGCGAAAACTCTTCATTAGCGATCTTCTTGCTGCAGATATAGAACCACGTACTGACAGAAGCCACGCAGTTCCGGCCTTACAGGTTTTCGTTACGAAGAGAAATCCTGCTGAGTCGAGTAAATTTTATTTTAGAAAATTCTTAACGTGTACAACCATGTGATTGCTCGATTCTTGAAACAGGGATTCCCCAGGCATTCCCAGTGTGAGTTATTGTAACAGTGAATTCTATTGGTGGGTGACAGGCAAAATTTAGCTCTAGGCCTAAGAGAAATCCTACCGAGTTGAGGAAATTCCTATTATTTAAGAAAGTTCTTAGCTAAGGAAATTCTTAAAGCTGCCATGTTTGCATTACCCCAGGGCTTTCGCTGAAAAAACAAATAGGCCTACCTGCCGCGCCACAGCGCGGCAGGTAGATGAAGTTCAAACGTCGAGGTCCTTCATCACACAGCTCTCTCTGACCACCATTACCCCAAATATCTCCCAGGTGTCGCTGTCATTCGAATGAAGCCGTCGAGCTGGAAGGATGGCGAGTGTTCCGCAGGTCAGTACAAGTACAATGCTGTAGGCATACATAGACAATAGGGTCAAGCCTAGGCCTATACAATGTACGTGTACATGTAGATCTAACTACAAGCAGTTATAATTGATGACTAAGGCACGAGGCCTGGGGCCATATTCACGAAGCCTTCGCAACTCTGCGTGCACGCAAGTCTATTGTTTGGCTGCACATGCTCTATTGTTCACTAACTCAATTACAATAGATTTGCGTGAACGCAAAGTTGCGAAGGCTTCATAAATATGGCCCCTGGTATGTTTCGATTCGGATTCCCACAACCTATCGTGTGTATAATTGAAAGGGCGGACGACGCACCCGACTGAGCTAACCGGTGTAACGTTTTTCAGTGAGGCCCGTGTACAGTGTGACATTACAATAGATTGACGGAATAAGCGGCGACTTGACAATAGCCGTGGTTACACTACATAAAACTACAATGTAGTGGTGTGACCTCTCGCCGGGATTTTCGTACACACGGGTTTGACACGGGTCTGGAAAAACACGGGTATTTTCAACAGGTGTAACCTTAGCTAATGAATGGGCGACACACAGAGAAACAGCGAGTCTGTTTCCCAGTGTGTCCGAACAATGGGAATCAATAAAGAGCATCAGGCCTACCTGTTGACAGAGTGGGCCTAGTATGGGGTCATGCACTCAGGGGCGTTGGTCAGTGGTACAAAAATGGCGGAAGGGTTAGGAACTTTGTGAGAATGGCGTGTATTAAGGGTATACCAAACTGCCAAACTTGTAAGTTTATCTCAAGAAGTGGTGTCTCCAAAAGCAGGCATGGAAATAGTTTTGATTAAGTTTGCACTGCACATCATACTCTATGAAGTACAGAGATCCTGAATATGCCCAAAGTACAAAGTCAGCATGCACCACTTATGTAATATATGGATAAAACAATGGCCCACTTTTGTGCAAATGTACAGGTCTACTCGTACAAGTATCTGGTACAAACAAACCACCAAAATGTTGTTAGGTCTTTAATGTACATGATGCTACCCTTCAACGTGGCTGTATAGCAGCCATGTTGGAAACTACTTTTGTCCCAGTTCTAAAAATATGCAAGTGCATGGCGGGTTGAACGCCAGTAACTCCATGAAAAAGTGTACCGGTACTTGAAATTTAGTACTTAATGGCGTTAACCCGCCATGCACATGCATTGTATGTGATTGTGTGGCAGTTTTAAGAACAACTATTTTCAGAACTGGGTGAAAAGTAGTTCCAACATGGCTGCCTCCAATTAGTGTCTGGAATTCCCCTAAATCAACAACTTCATGGTTGATGTTTTGCCTTTCTGCTGTGATACAGCCAAGTTGAAGGGTAGCATCATGTACATTAAAGACCTAACAACATTTTGGTGGTTCGTTTGTACCAGACACTTGTACGAGTAGACCTGTACATTTGCACAAAAGTGGGCCATTGTTTTATCACATATTACATAAGTGGTGCATGCTGACTTTGTACTTCGGGCATATTCAGGATCTCTGTACTTCATAGAGTATGATGTGCAGTGCAAACTTAATCAAAACTATTTCCATGCCTGCTTTTGGAGACACCACTTCTTGACATAAATTTACAAGTTTGGCACTTTGGTATACCCTTAATTGGATTTTATCTGCCCTTTTGGAGTATACAAAGTGATTCACGTTATGCGGGTAAGAGGGAATATTATCCGTTTTGACATATCGTGGTTGTTTTGTTTTCTGTTACAGTAGGCCGGCCAAACCTCCAAAAAGTCTCCAGAAAAAAAATCAGTCGGCATTTTCTGTTTATGGATGGCATCCCCCCTAGAACTGTAAAATACTGGCTACTAAATAAGATTAGGGTGGATGCCACGTTAAATTTTGATTTTGACGGAAGTTATGGCCGATTGAATTTTTGCAACTGACTTTATCATTGGACCCAAGAACTGAGCTTTGTACAGGAGAATGGGAATCGATGTAGGGCCTACAGCTAACTTTTGAACGGTTGGATTTACACCCCGTAAATGTACCAACAGATAGAAATATTGTGCCTCTTAACCAAATAAGCATGTTTTTAATTGTTTTCAGTAGTTTCGTAATAAGAAATAACGTTTTTCATGTAAATTAACACAAAATTGGTCAAAATACATTAAAACGCCATTTACGTAACAAGTTAAAAGCTACAAAAAGCATGCGTATTTGATTAAGAGGTACCATGTTTCTATCTGTTGGTACATGTAATACTTTTATGGGGTGTAAATCGAACCGTTCAAAAGATAGCTGTACATCGGGTCCTATTGTCCTGTACAAACCTCAATGATAAAGCCAGTTACAAAAATTCAATGGCGGATAATGACCTTTGACCGGCAAATCCAGGGTGGCATCCACCCTTAAATTTTACCCCATCTTATAAGGGTATGGTCTAGCATAGATGCCAGGCATTTACAGATGATGCCGACAAAAATTTCAAATTTCATGTTGGCCGGCCTACTATTAGGGAGTGTTGATGCCTACTTTTCGCTAGTGCTTAGTCGTCAATAGCTGCCTATAGTTGCATCTACATGTAAATTGTATAGGCCTAGGCTTGACGGTTCTGTTTGTGTATGCCTACAGCATTGTACACTCTTGTAGGAAAGTAAAAGGACAGCAAGTTTTCCTAAATATATCAAAAACCATTGGAGCTACAGCAATGGTATTTGCACCCAATCTGTAGCAACATGTTGGGCATAGAACCATGGTGTTTTGACAAAAATCAATTTTAATTAATTAAGAGAAAAATGACATTTTGTAAAATGACTTTTTTCACAATTTTTGAAAAATCGTCCGATTTCAAATTTTCTTTCTTCGTTACATTCCACTTGCCTGACTGACCAACATCTGCAACTTTTCCCTTTTAAAATATCAAGAAAAAGTGCCTCTTTTTGCATTTTTCAGCAAAATAAATCCCACTCATACAGTCAAACAGACAACACCTCTAGGACAGCCCCTCTTAGCCGGGAATCTTGTTGTCATAACAGACAGTGATCAACAAAACCTGTGGTCTCCCAAGACCCTTGTTATATTGACAGTATGACGTAACTTCCTTTTACAAATAAAAGCCAATTCATGGTATTGATGAGGTTTTGCACTGAACAGACATGGGTTGAAGTCAGTGTCACTTCTCATTTGGTGCATAACGTGAGAACTGAACTGGAACTGCCTAGGCCTGCTCTTCAGAGTATAAAATCCTAAAGAGGGGCTGTCCCAGAGGTGTTTCCAGATGACTGTCTGAGTGGGATTTATTTTTGCTAAAAAATGCCAAAAAAGGCATTTTCTCGTGAGATTCTAAAAAGGATAAGTTGCAGATGTTGGTCAGTCAGGCAAGTTGAATATAATGAAGAAAGAAAATTTGAAATCGGACGATTTTTCAAAAATTGTCAAAAAAGTGATTTTATAAAATGTCATTTTTCTCTTAATTAATTAAAATTGATTTTTGTCAAAACACCAGGGTTCTATGCCCAACATGTTGCTACAGACTGGGTGCAAATACCATTGCTGTAGCTCCAATGGTTTTTGAGATATTAAGGATAACTTGCTGTCCTTTTACTTTCCTACAAGAGTGTACTTGCATTGTACTTGTACTGACCTGCGGAGCACTTGCCATCCTTCCAGCTCGACGGCTTTCATTCGAATGACAGCGACACCTGGGAGGTATTTGGGGTTATGGTGGTCTGAGAGAGGTGTTCGATGAAGGACCTCGACGTTTGAGCTTCATCTACCTGCCGCGCCACTGCGCGGCAGGTATTTTTTTCCGGGATTTTTTTATTCAGCCAAAGCCCTGGGGTAATGTAAACATGTCAGCTTCAAGGTGCTTTGTGCATACCGCTTAAAGGATTTACATAGCTAAGAGAACTTTCTTTTATGAAGTTAAGGATAATCTTACACTTAAGATAAGGATTTTTGTGCATACGGCGCCTGGGTAATACGATTATGGTTAGTTACGGTAACCATATCGCCCAGGCATAGCTTCTTTTACGATATGACATTGACGGCTATTGCCTCTGGGACGTTATGGTTTACCCATATGCGCCCTGTGGAGCATAGTGTATTGGCATGTACTGAATAAAATGCCCAATTACTCCCGAACCTGACTAATTTAGAATAATAAAATGCCGTGAATGCTTTCATGTATCCTTATGTCTCATAGTGGTATTCCAAAAGACTGAAAAATTGGCACAAATTAGGAAAAAACTTTGATACAAAACTCCGTCGAAATGTCACCCACTCATGTAAACAAGTCTGCAACACGTAGCTGTCACAAGATCCGAGGTCACGTGACTGGGCGTAGTCGCTGACACTGGATGAGAACGAGACTAACGTCAACAACTGCCATGACTGCGCAACTGCATTGCGCGAGACTCCCATCATGGCGTGTCACCGGCCTGTACATTTAGATTCGAGAAGTGGATTTCAAACTCGATTTGTGAAGTAAATAAGGATGGGATTTTACTGAATTCACTCGGATATGGTGTATCGACGGTAGCGCAACAACACAGGAATACAATATTGTGGATTTTCGTGTTGGTTTGTGAATTAACAGCGCCGCACGGAATTCCATGGGGGAATTGCTCCTCACAGGGAATATATTGGGCAATCTGAGACTCTGTATATATGCGCGCTATGTAAAAGTCAGTTTGTAAAAGCAAAAGCGCAGCATCAGAGTCCCAGTTACTGAGACTAGATTATGGTCAAAATTTCAAGGTCAAAATATTCTGGCTTGAGAATTTATGACATACCGGTATCTGCCAAAGTCCATTTTCCAAGACGCCTGCTTACTAACCATTACATGTATTTGCATTCGAATTGGGCAAAAAGGGGCTGGAAGGATAAGAGACCAACTTACGGATCGTGCACTTTGAGCAAACCGTAAGAGATATTTCTTTGAGACTTGGCACACATATACCTTGGACCAAAACATAATCAGTGATGACAAACTTTGAAAGTAAAAAGTAACCCCCCCCCTCCCCCCAGTACAAAACTAAGAGCCTGTTATAAAAGTAAGACCCCCACAGTACAAAACTAAGACCCCCTGTGGGGTCTTACTTTTTATAACAGGGTCTTAGTTTTGTTCTGTGGGGGTCTTACTTTTATAACAGGCTCTTAGTTTTGTACTGTGGGGGTCTTACTTTTATAACAGGGTCTTACTTTTATACAGTGGGGTCTTACTTTTGTAGGTCTTAGGTCTTAGTTTTGTAGACACCCTATCTCCCCATTCCCGAATTATAGTCGGTAGGCCCTATAGCATTAATTGTCCAGCCCTTCCCAACAATAATCCCACTGTACGGCTGTTTGCCGGAAATGTCCTAAGGCGTCAAACTTGCCATGCAAAGAGACAATTCGTGAAAATGACGAAATGCACCCAGGATGATATTTTATAAATCTTGCACGATATACTTTGATTTGGTGCAATTTTTCATTTAAATTCTTGTGGCGAATTTTTTACGTCTTGGAGGTATGTCGGAAATGCGACAATTATCATCCAGGTGGTGGAGATCGATGATGCTGAAAGGAGCCGTCCATCGTCCAGGTTTTTCGAATACCCCCCGATATGTGATGTCCCCCAACAATACATTTAAGGATTAAGCGGCACCATTGAGTTGGACTCTGGAGAGACCAAGACCCTTAATCCTGTGACAAACAATGCAGGAGGACATCAGGAAGACGGGTACATCAGATTTTATTACACCGGTATGAAAATAATGGTCGCTATATAGTCCGTTCCAGATACCTAAGGCAAATGGTACTAGGTTGAACTCTGCAATGTTACACGACCCTGTTCACTATTTTGACGAGCTATTGCACAATACTTTAACAGGCGAGTCCATAAGGTATAGAGAATAACGCATGTCACCTTGCCTATCATCTTGGCTACCAAGGGTTGTGACATCGCTCCGCCCTCCGACTACGCTCGCACAAACCCTTGGCATCTTTCGCAGTCATCACCGGTATTTCACTGGCTGTTCTGTTACCACCCCTCCGTTCAATACGCATTTGGTACCATCACATTAGTATGTATGTCATTATATAGTGTTTATTGACTTATCTCATCATTTCGGAACTGCTACTTAATCATTATTTTTAACCATTAATTGGAAGAAATCCCCTATACCAGGACATCCCCGTACGACTAATCGATGGAAGAGCTATACATGTACTAATGAAATCCACGGCTTAGCAAGTACACGTGGGCTGACAATTAGCCCCGACTAGTACAATTCACTGGCTGCTTCCCATTTTTGTACACACGAGTACTTTCTTTCCATCAATAAAAGTATCCAATGCCTGTCGTTGCAACAGACTCAAACTCTGAATCAGGAAAATCAGGCCTTGAAATCGCGAATCGCTCGCTCTCATGCTGCAGCATTCGCCATGTTGTTTTCTGTTTCCTCGTTCCTAGTTCCTACGCAAGTAGATTGCAGTAGGCCTACTGAAGAGTTAGTTGGTATAATGCCAAAACCTGAAGGCGAGGTTAACGGGCAAATCTCAGGAGGGCTCTGATTGGTACATTGATTTCTCGATGTGGGTCAATACAGAAATTCATGCGAAAGCTTCCAGGGGTAGTACCCAGGGGGCGAAGGGCAAAAATGGGGGACCAGCTGCTGTAAAAGGCAACCCCCTGGTAATGTGTTCAGGGGACTCCCCTGAGTCACACTAGGGTGGGTGGCCTTTGAGATTTTTTGCAAGACGCCGAAAAATTGACTTTGAAGTTGAGGACACTGACTTTATCATTGAACACCCAAGAACTGACACATGACTGAGCGTTGTATAGGAGAATGGGACCCGATGTACAGCTAACTTTTGAACGGGTGGAATTTACACCCCATAAATGTATTTCCAACAGATAGAAACATGGTGGCTTTTAATCAAATAAACATGTTTTTATAGTTTCTAACTAGTAACGTAATCGGAAACAGCGTTTTTATGTATTTTGACCCATTTTCTGTTAATTTACATAAAAAATTCATTTCTTTATTACATAACTACTAAAAACAGTTAAGAACATGCTTATTTGATTAAGAGCCACCATGTTTCTATCTGTTGGTAATACATTTGTGGGGTGTAAATCCCACCGTTCAAAAGTTAGCTGTACATCGCATCCCATTCTCCTGTACAACGCTCAGTCATGGTCAGTTCTCGGGTCCAATGCTAAAGTCAGTGTCCTCAACTTCAAAGTCAATTTTTCGGTGTCTTGCAAAAAATCTCAAAGGCCACCCACCCTAGTGTGACTCAGGGGGGTGCCCTGAACACATTACGAGGGGGTGGCCTTTTACAGCAGTCGGTCCCCCATTTTCACCAAAAATGGGGTTTTGCCCCCTGGGTATAGTGGCGTAGTCTTTATGACGTAGCCAATACACGTGGAGTTCCAGGATGCTTGCCGATTGGCTGTGTTTGTGGTCAAGCTGTTAGTAATAGACCAACCACAACTGACAAGGTTAGCCAAGTGCGATTTGCCTTAGGTGTCTGGAATGGACTATACATGAACCAAAAATTGTTCGATCCACCGGCAATCCTTCGTAAGGCGGGCATCTTCACTGAGTTCAGGTCAAGACTCGGCTTCTCCTCCCTTGACCTTCACGCAAGCAAACCACATTCCGTGTTCAACGGATTTCCCCCGTCCCAGAAATAGCAACCAATCACGGCAGAGCAGCTCGGGTATGATGACAAGATGGCGGGCTCGATGAAACTTTATTCGAATGCAAAGTCTACGTGCAAGGACTTACAAGTACTCAAAAAGAAGCCGCGAAGGCAATATTCGATGGAGACTATTTGTTATTCTGGTGTAGGACTGGCAGTGGGAAGTCAATTATGTGCCAGCAGGTCAGTGTTGTCCGCTACGAAGTTGAACGCCGTACTCGTATTGAATAAATTACCGCATGAGAACCGAGGCTTCTGATTGGTCGCACGAGAAAATCCCAAAGCGTTGAACACGGAATCTGGTTGCTTGCTGCAGAGTGTAGGAAGAGGTTAGCCGATTTCTACACGATGCATTATGCAGAATGAAGGCGGGGGGCTACCTCCTATAGCTGAGCTCATTCCCCAGTGGCAATCCACGGAACTGGCCTTTGTGCGCTGATCAAACGACCAGTCATTCACATTCAGATTAAATCCGATCACCCTGATATACTGTTTTCGAAAACCAATCTTCAGTGTACGTTCCGACCCTAAGGGCCGTATTCACCGGTCGCACTTTAGCCCAAAGTACAGCTTAAGTTAGATTCTCTATGCTTGAAGCATTGAGAAAAGTCAGACTTTAATGAAAGTGCGACCCGTGAATATGGCCCTAAATCTTTTTTGTCCATTGCGGGTATTGTTCAGCTCCGTCACTGGCCGAACAGAGCGAATAATGCAAATCTACATAACAAAGAAGTAACTTGCCAGCGGTATGGAAGTTTTCAAATTTCCCAAACAAGTTTTCTCCTCTTTGGACACATATATTTGAAAAATTTCTTTTGGATGTTATTGCCATATGTGCATTCTAGGGCAACACGATCGCCTTTTTTGGATAGTTGGTCGGGAATATGAAATATTTCAAAACTGTAAATCGAGCCTTTTTTGGCATTAAATAGTTTATACCAATTAAATGGAAAGTACTTTCGTAAAAAAACGGATCGTTAGGCCCTGCAGGTATCAGGCCTGTATGTTACAGACTATGTGGGAAATTGATGTGTCGCATCCCAAGTCTGCAAAATTGTTTGCGAACTCAAATTTTGACAACTTGTTATAACTTAATTAACTCCATCGTAATTGGTCAAAATGAACAATTCTTTCACAGAACGGGAGCATAAAGCTTGTAGCTAAAACATTTTGTTGACATCAATTAGTTACTTTTTGTCATGAATATGTTAGGACGCTTGTTTTCAAAGAGCGTCAATAAAGTCGGCATAGGTAGCTGAAAAGATTTCGTGTTCACAAGTCAAAACGGTTACTGCGCATGTGCAAGTTTCCAAGAAATTCCCTCGCGAGGAAGACCTACTTCAGCGTTGGCGCACCTCATCTATACATGCGGCTGTATTGTATACAGTGGATCACCCGTGGTGGTATTGTCGCCAAATCAAAACGAATACAAGAATATGACATCCTGACGATGTCAATGGTTCCCGACGTGTTTGATGTAGTTTGCCTTTTTTTCCTATTGGAATACTCTACTTTCTCCTTTGTCTGGTGACTCCAGGCACTAACCACCCCCCAACATTTGCTGTAAAAAAATTTAACAGCAAAATGTTTACAGCAAATGCTGGCAGCAGAGTAACACAGCACTTTTTAGCTCACCTGGGGTGAGCTCTTGTCGTGGGTCTGCGTCCGTCGTCCGTCGTCGTCCGTCGTCGTCGTCGTCGTCGTCGTCGTCGTCCGTCGTGTTCCGTTAGCAGGGCACGTTTCGTAACCGCTGGAGCTATTGATCTGAAACTTGGTACATATATACCCCTAGGTCAGATGACCTATGACACCAAGTTTCGGTCCGATTCGACTCTTAGCTTGGCCACCAGGTGGCGGAAACCAAAAACACAAAAAGTGCAATAACTCCTGAACTAATGACTGGATCACCTCCAAATTTTTATCATAGGTGTATCTAATGAGGGTACATTACATATATAACGGGTTTTTGGTTTGACCTACTTTTCAAGGTCACAGAGGTCAAAGTTCAAAATTTTGCCTTTAAGTGGCACGTTTCGTAACCGCAGGTCCTATTGGCCTGAAATTTGGTACATATATACCCCTAGGTCAGATGACCTATGACCCCAAGTTTCGGTCCGATTTGACTCTTAGCTTGGCCACCAGGTGGCGGAAACCAAAAACACAAAAAGTGCAATAACTCATGAACTAATGAGTGGATCCTCTCCAAATTTTTATCATTGGTGGTTCTAATGAGGATGCATGACATAAGTAAGAGGTTTTTGATTTGACCGACTTTTCAAGGTCACAGAGGTCAAAGTTCAAAATTTAGTCATTTGGTGGCGCGTTTCGTAACTGCTTGGGCTATTGACTTGAAATTTGGTACATATACACCCCTATGTCAGATGACATATGACACCACTTTTCGGTCCGATTCAATTCTCTGCTTGGCCACCAGGTGGCCAAAACCAAAGCTCAAAGTCCAGTAACTCCTGAACTGTAACTGGATTGTCTCCAAATTTTTATCAAGTGCATCTGACGGGGATCCATGACCCTGGAACGTTTCGATTTAACACTTGTCATTTGTTTTTCTGGTACGTTCACCCAGGTGAGCACATGGTCCATGGACCATTTCATCTGTATTTTGACAGCACCCGTTTGCTGTATTTTGACAGCAAAATGGTATAAATGTTCTGCAAAAAATGCTGTATTTAAAACTGAGAAACTGCAATCTTGCTGTTAATTTCCAGTAAAAAAACAGCAGTTTGCAGTAAAATGAATTTTACAGCAACCATGCAGTGAAAATCTGCTGCAAATTTACACATATTGCTGTAAATTTACAGATATTTTTAACAGTGTGGGAATTTGGTTTATGAATACATACTTGAGAAAAGGCAAACCTTTTAGCTCTGTCTGTCATCACGTACACTCATGGCCAAAAATTGACGGCAGTTTTTCTTGAATATCTTCAAACCAATGGGGTAGAGAAAATTGGTCCCGACATATGTAGTGGCAAATTTTCTTGGCTATCTAATGGTATCAGCGTCGAACATTAAGGGATTGACAGGGGGCCAACAGGTTGTGAATTGGTCAATTACAAGGAATCGAATGAATTGACGCAACCTGTTATGGAAATTGACCCGGCATGACAAACACGACCTTCATCCAAGACTGGGTTTCTTCACTTATTGTGAACGAGAAATGACAACACTCAGCTTTCATTCACCACCACAACTCATAATAGTGCAGAGGCCTGAGTCAAAGGTGTTGCATCTGTGGGCAAAAATATTTTGATAAAAGTGCCCCAGAATCACATTTCTACACGGAATAGTTGAAATTATAGGATTTATATGAAAGGCCTCGATGAGTAGAACACATTCGTGCAAATAAAAAAGTAGCAAACAAGATGACATTGTAAATAATCGAAATGGGCATCATCAATAACCTAAGTATGGGTGATATCATGCCTCTATCTCGGCCAGAGGCAGAGATATTTCAAATTATCAAGTTTGATATATCAAAATCTCATGATATTTCAATCACCCGGACACGTGAGCCTGAGAATTTTAACACAGTCCAGTCCTTGGATAAGCAGCCATGAACTAAGGCTTGTTTCATGTTGCTCAGTTGACAATATGGCAAGATATCTCAAAATATCAAAGGGGCTGTTCATTTTTGTCAGTTGAGGAATCTGAGTTGTGATCCTAAGAGAAAATGGAGAAAGCTATGAAGCTGCAAATTGCAACGATTATTCTGTACAGCACAACAAATAATCCCTGCAATTTGCAAGTGCATAGCTTTTTCCATTTTCCCAAGGATCACAACTCAGATTCCTCAAGTGACAAAAATGAACAGCCCCTTTGTGATATCGATATCCCACCATGACCCCTACATCTCAGATCAGGAGTAATCAGTCCATTCGATTCCTAGGGTATGAAAACCTAAGGGTAGGACTTGTTTCTGTTGCTCTAGGTGCTAAAGGAGCCGAGTTATGACATCAGATAAAAGCGTGACAGACAAAATATCACTGTCTGATATGTTGATTACATCATGATGGAGGCATCTGATGTTGAAAATGATTAGCTCATTGGATTGCCCAGGTTGACAAACCTAGGGGTAGGATGTGTTACCACAGCTGTAGCTGTTGAAGGAGATAAGATATGAAGGCGTGACAGACGGACACACACACAGATACACACCCACCTACACACACACAGATACACACACAGACACCATGACCAATAACAATATGGTTCCCGATCTTGATGATCGGGAACCATAAAAACATACCTTTACCAAATTCCTTCTGTCAAATGCGGCTTTCAGCGGAATTTTTCGACGCTGATACCACTAAATAGCCAGGAAAATTTGCTACTATATATGTTGGGACCAACTTTCTCTACCCCATTGGTTTGGAGATATTCAAGAAAAACTGCTGTCCTAAAAATCAACATTTTTATTATGTAACTTTTTTGTGACTTTTGTTGCAGTTTTGATAGAGTGGAACCTTCTAAGGATCATGGACTTTGTTTCATCAAAATCTGCTGCGTGGTTGCTGAGATATTTGAGATTATCAAAATTTCGATAATTTGAGATTTTTCAATTTTTCACAAAATTTTGATATCGGTAGACAAAGCTCACCTAAAACCACGAAGTATGAAGTTTTGAAACGTTTAGCCAAAACCGGTTAGAAGTTATGCATGTTTTTCAAAATATCAACATTTTGATACTTTAAAAAATACGCAATATTTCTGCCCGGTTATGACAAAACGTTCCAAAATTTTGTCCATATTCTGAGGTTAGCTTTATCTAATGGCATCAAAATTTCCTCCAAAACACGAAAATCTCAAATTATCAAAATTTTGATAATCTCAAATATCTGAGCAACCACTCAACATATTTTGATGAAACAAAGCCCAAAATCCTTAGAAAGTTGCACTCTATCACATCTGCCACAAAAATATTACATAATAAACAGTTTGATTTTCAGTGTATTTTTCTGATGAGCTATTACATAATTACGATATTTTCAAATTTCCAAAATTTTGATGCAGAAATATGACCAACAAGATATATTTTCATGTGGAACAAACCGTGTTAAAATTGGCCCAGTAGTATTTGAAATATTCAAAGTACATGTATCAGGTGTAGATAAACTAATGTCCATGACTGTACATGTACACATGAAATTTATGAAATTTCGTTCTGATCAGAGCATTCATCTGCCCACCCTTTTTGGCATGTATGGATTGTGCTATATTCCCTCAAGACGAAGGATAATAATGATTTGGAATGCAAAAATGCGATGCTACCAGTACATAAGCTGTGCATTGATAGGGAATCTACGTTCTGCATCTGCGAACCCCAACTTCAAGGAGTAACTACCTGAGAGTTGACATAGTTTGATCACTACGTACTGGGATGCCTAACAACAGACAAGGTTATATCGGAGTTATGAGCTCAGGCTAACCGACGAGTAAACTCAACAATGGGTCATATGAATAAAGACTAGCAAATGCTTTTACTTCAGATTTGTACAGTATAGCCTAGTGCATTTGTGTTGCAAAATTCAAGTAAAAGCATTTACTCGTCTTTATTCATATGACCCAATAACTCAATCCAGTTTTACTAATATTTGGCCTCACCCACTCTGGTAGTCTAGTTTAATATCAGACCACTTGAGGAGATATGGCGTCATACTTTACCGATGGTGGCTAAAATTGTCTTCCGTCAAAATGTCCGTGTATGAACACAACCCAGCACTCCCGAAAACGGACCGCGTCGCAAAATGACCCGAAGTACACAAAAATTAGTTCACAACAAATGGACTCCTGTTCCTTCGGTGCTTCGTATATTGGGAAATCACGAGAATGTCTTAGAATTTGGATTTATGGACCGTAACTCGTAAAAAATCGGAACTTTTGAAGACGAGACTACGTTTTCATTCCAGATAATCCTCCCCTGATGAGCGCCACAGCCGGAGAATTTTTGTCCGAGAATATCACACTCACATTCTCCGACAAAAATAATAAAGAACAATTTATTTATTGACTGAAGTTGTATATTTGATTAACAGCACGAAAGATTTAAGACAATACATCATAAGTTCTAATAAATAACATATTTTTAACCGTTTCTTTAGTGTGATTCTCGACCCCCTCGCTATCGTAGCTGTGGCGCTCATCAGGGGAGGACGATATATGTGGAATGAACCCATTTCTCGTCCAAAGTTCAATTTTTTACGAGTTTACGGTCCATGAATCAAAATTCTAAAACATTCTCGTGATTTCCCAATATCTCAAGCATCAAGGAAACAGGAGTTCATTATTTTGATCTCGCCTTTTTGTGTACTTTTGGTCATTTTGCGAGGCGGTCAGTTTTCGGCAGTGCTGGAACCCGGATGACTGTTGCTAACCAAATCTAATACACAAGGAGAAATCAGAGGTAAGTGGAGGAACAGCAGTGTCGCGTAGTTTTGTGAAGAGGCCGACCGCATCCATGTTAACTCCAAATATGGCAGTCATTATATACGCATTTTATGTATAGTTCCATGATTTTAATCATGGAATCATCACAAAAACGCATTGCGGTAGGACAGCTTGTTGGAAAAACATATTACCTTATTTACAAGTGTCTGATCAATTAGACCGCGCTGAGTTTTTTTTTATGTTGACGTATCTATGCTGGCGTATCTATAAACAAACCTGGCCCGCGTGACGTGTTGGGCACGTGGACAGCACATGCACAGAAGTCACATTGTGTTGTGTATACTTGCTGAAAAGGCATTTTTTCTCAGGAATCTCTATTCAAAACATTTAAAACTTGTTCGAAATGAGCATTTCGCGGAATGAGCATTTCGCCGTAGCGAAATTATCTGCACTAAGTCTTAGTGGCACAATGGTGAGGTCTATGGTGAGGTCAAATGTTATACTTAACTAAACTTTAACTGTAACTTTTCCTGTTAACTAAACCTTAACTTGGAGATTTGACCGCCGTCCGAAATGTTAGTTAACTTGCTGATAACGACAGGTTAACTAAACTACAATGTACATGTATAACAGATTGTTATGGAAAAAGTTTAGTTAACTAGTAGTTAACACAACCTTTTCCAATTTTGGTTTACAACTTTGCATTACAGAATGTACAGTAGTTACTGTTACACCTAGGCGTTAACTGATATAGGTAACTTGGCATGGGTGGTCAAATGTTTCATTTATGAGTTGAGGCAGCCATGTTGTTTATTCCAATGATGAAAGCTGGATAAATCAGGCCTTGAATCCAACGAAAACGCTTTTTAACAGCAATAGCAGCAATGTTTTCCTATCAGTGAAACTGCATCGATGATTCCAAGAGAGGATTCTGGCTTTAGTAGATGTATAAATTTTGTGTCTTTACATGGGTTTTAGGGGTCAAGAAATCCATTAAGGCTGGGGGCTACCTATGCCGACTTTATTGACGCTCTTTGAAAACAAGCGTCCTAACATATTCATGACAAAAAGTAACAAACTGATGTTAACGAAATGTTTTAGCTACAACCTTTAGGCTCCCGTTCTGTGAAAGAATTGTTCATTTTGACTAATTACGATGGAGTTAATTAAGTTATAACAGGTTGTCAAAATTTGAGTTCGCAAACAATTTTGCAGACTTGGGATGCGACACATCAGTTTCCCACATAGTCTGTAAGGTACAGGCCTGATGCCTGCAGGGCGTAACGATCCGTTTTTTACATAAGTACTTTCCGTTTAATTGGTATAAACTAATTAATGCCAAAAAAGGGCTCTATTTACAGTTTTTGAAATATTTCATATTCCCGACCAACTATTCAAAAAGGACACAAAAGATTTAGGGTCGGCACGTACACTGAAGATTGGTTTTCGAAAACAGTATACCAGGGTGAGCGGATTTAATCTGAATGTGAATGACTCGTCGCACAAAGGCCAGTTCCGTGGATTGCCACTAGGGAATGAGCTCAGCTATAGGTAGCCCCCCGCCTTAAAACCATTTACAGGGTAAAAAAGTACAGGATACATGTAAATTGTGAAATCCAAAATGGCTGCAAATATGGCCGCCGTACCTTTGCATCTACCTAACTCACTGGCCTCACAATTGAGCTAGATGAATAATTTTGCTGTCTTTACATGGGTTATACTGCAAAAAATGACTGGATCATCGTGAATTATTCCAATAAAGGGGCTGTAAATGATCATCACACAGGTATGTAGAGTAAGGAAGAAACGTTTTTTTTACATAAAATGGGACTTTAAGAGGGAAAACATTAATCATGAAAGATAACGAAGAAAGATTAAGCACAAAATAATGCACGCACAAAATTGAAAAATCGATATCTTTTCTACAACCTAAAGTAATCTATTACAAGAAGTTTATTACACGTACTTAAATATAAACCCTGCTCCTTACATTCTGATATAAAAATATGAATTTGGGTTAGCAGTGATGTTACTAATTAACTTTTAATTAGACCGTGAAATTTCACCTTCGGGGCGAAATTCTGACTCTTGGCTGCCGACTGCGCTGTTCCGGATTATACCATTACACAAAGACAAGCAGTCTTCAGGTGCCTTTAGAGTTTTCGCAAACAAATTATTTCAGTTACCCGTTATAAACTAATTAAGGTCTAAAAATGCCCTGATTCACATTTTCTGGAATACGCGAAGACTTCCCTCGGATATCACCAAAATCTCTCTAGAGGCACCTGGAGGACTGAGTTTACTATCAGGTAAAACAGATACTTCATAAAAATCATCAAGCAATTAAGTGCAAAACAAAACCAAAAATCGCAGGAAAAGCGGGGAATTCCACCTGCGTCGATGAATACGCTATTGTTATGGGCTGTCGAACAATAGATTTAGTTCTGAGACCGCCGCTAGGCCTGTGCTGATCTGTTAGGTATCCCTTCACCTTAAGCTGAACTGCATGAACGAAAAGCCACCATGCGGCGAAAGAGAAATGCTAACGCCCTGCAAACACCTCAAACGAAGGCTCAGAACATGATAGACCCCACGAGGCCAGGAGGGCGCCACCTTATTTGTCTTCGAGCTGTCAACGTGTCAACATCCTCTGGTGAGCTCCTGCTGAAAACTTGTTTTGAAAGAAAAAAGTTCGACTCAGCTGGGAATCGAACCCGCGCCTTGTTACCTTTGCTCCACCGTCTTCCCCATTAGGCCACCGATCTTGTTGGCAAACTTCCTGTGTTTTCTCTTATTCATAGTATTATTACACAAGTCGAAGGCCCACGTCTATAGCCTAGTTTATACTTCGACGCAAGACCATCGGCGTCCGACGCCCGATCAAATCTGGACGCCGACTTCGCCGAATTGATTCATAGTCCAGCGTACTTTTAGCGACGGCGACCCGTTTAATGAAATGGCTCAAGTAATTACAGCCTCGCGATCGGACGCCGACCAAATCGCACGACAGGCTCGGCGTCGAACGCAAGATCGCGCGTTGGTCGCCAGCGATGGTCGTGCGTCGAAGTATAAACTAGGCTTATGACAGACACAAATCATGTTCTCGCCAGCTGGCTCGTTGGACGAGTGGATAGAGTGGTGGATTACAGATCAGAAGGTCAACGGTTGAATCCCGTCTAAATGACAATAATTTTTTCTTTGAGTAGTGTAGGAGGTATCCGGAGATGTTGACAGCTCTGTTGCACGAAGACAAATAAGGTGGCGCCCTCTTGGTCTCGTTGGGTCTACCATGTTCTGGGCCTTCGTTTGAGGTGTTTGCAGGGCGTTAGCATTTCTCTTGCTCGTCGCATGGGGGCTTTTTGTTCATGCAGTCCAGCTTTAAGTACAGGTGTGACAGGAATCCTGAGAGTCAAATTTAAAGCGAACTGGTCGTGCCAGTCATTGAGTCAAGGTGTCCTAATGGAGAATCACCCATCTTGAGTCAATTACAACCCTCACTGCCTACTAAGAGCATTTTGTACAACTGCTGTGGCTTTGCTGCCTTCGAAAAACATTTAGAACAAGTTCACTGGAAATCGGGCCTATCTGGGGATTTAATCCGCAAAAATACGAAATTTGCAATTCTAAAATTGTGAATTTCGTGGCCCACGAAATTATTCTTAGTTATTCTAATTCCCTTTAAAGTTAAAGTTTGGGTTTATAGTCCGATACCAACGGTAGAGGTCATCCGACTTTTACACTTTAACCGCGGTCTATCCTGAAACCTTTCAGTAGAACTCAGATGAGCTGCCCATTCGGCGAATCTGAACATTTCCGACCGGTACGGCCTACCCATTTATACATCTGGATCGAGAGATTGCCCAAAGTCTCACGCCACAGTGGGATTCGAACCCGGGACCCTCTGACTAGCGCTAGTCGGAGACCCGAACCGCTACACCTCCGTGGCTCCTGAGTACAAGAGACTCAAGGACTACAAGTGCTGTCAATGGCATGATGGAGAGTATTGTATCCTTCTTTGGTGCCATCAGATAAATCGTGTCCTGTGTCTCAAACTCCCCTTCTGAGCTTATCAATTTTAGGCATCACAATTAATGGTGAAGATTACATTGCGGCGGAACTACTTCTAATGGCATGAAAAGCATGTAGGATGTATACGGATATCAGCCTCTTCTTATTATAGTTAGAGTTCTGTATGTTGGCATACTTTTTCATTCGTGACACACTTGGCTTGTGTTGAAGTTTCATCTCTTTTCATCCGACTCAACACATTGTGAACATTCGAATCCTTTCATAAGCTGTTCTATAGTTTGGCTTTGTTTGCTTCAGATGTCTCTAGCTACATGTAACTTGCTTTCTAGTGTTATACTGCTGTACAAGAACTCCTGCGTACACTCATGGTCAAAAATTTATGGACATCAGTTTTCCCCCGTTTTCTCAAAAACTACTGGGGTTATAATGGCGCAACCACCACCAAAATGTAGAAAAATTCCTTGGCTATCAGATGATGTTAGTTTTGTTCACAGATATTATGAGGTAATGGTGCTATGATGTAACTTCTAAGACCACCTTTTTTCAACTTTTGTGTTTTTTTCTCAACACTATCAGTCATGCCTGTCTTCAAGACTTTCTTGATGGAATTTTCAAAAAATGGTTCATGGACCATGTGCTCACTGGGTTGGACATAATAGTCTAATGACAGAGGGAGGTACACGGTCATATCAGTTATGAGCAATCTGGGTCAAGTCATTCCACAATCCCAGGTAGAACTTTGATGATTTGGGGGTTATGCCACCTGGCGGCCATATTAGACGTCCGATCGGGCTGGATGGAACTTCACATGCACATAAAGGTCATCTGCAGGGGGCCACATAGCACATTGGAGCGCTTTGGGTTAAGGCGTTCCTGAGCTACGGCACTTTGGTGGTGTCTAGTCTCGAGCTGATGTGCAAAGAAAAACGCGATAAAAGTGCATTTCCTTTTGGATTTTTTTAATGAAATTTCGACAAAGAATGTTTTGAATACTGGCCTGACTGATAGTGTTGAGAAAAAACCGGGAAAAAAGTGATAACCAAAAAGTTGAAAAAGGTCGTCTTAGAAATTACATCACAGCATCATTATGTCATAATATCTGTGAACAAATTTTACATCATCTGATAGCCAATGAATTTTTCTACATTTTGGTGGTGATTGTGCCATTATAGCCACAGCCGTTTTTGAGACAACGGGGGAAAGTGGTGTCCATAAACGTTTGACCATGAGTGTACATGAACGAATCAAAGAAAAGTCAATGCGGGAAAACCGAAATCGATGCCACCAGTGGTGTTTTTCATGAAAGGATTACGGAAATGACACCAATTACTACATGAATTATCTCGCAATTGTATTAGCTTGCAAATAGTGAGGTCAGCACATGATTTATCCAAATTGTTAAAAACAAATCAAATTGCAAAAAAGAGATTGGATCATCGTGAATTCCAGTACGGCAGCCGTATTTGATCATGCGACAATTTGTAAAATCACAAAAAGAAATAATTTACAATGGGTGATTTCAAAGTTGGTGTTAACACCAGGTGTTAACACTGACACCAACACTAACCCCCATCTCAACACCAACTTTGAAGTCAAGCAGTGGTGTTGGTGTTAACGCTTAGTGTTGGTGTTACCCACTTTCAAAGTTGGTGTTGAGTGTTAACATCAACACCAACACCAACACTAACACCCATTTCAACACCAACTTTGAAATCAAGCAGTGGTGTTGGTGTTAACACCTGGTGTTGGTGTAATCTCATTTCAATGTTGGTGTTGGGTGTTAACCTCAACACCGGTTGTTGAGCTAAACCGCAGCTGGTGTTTACTCCAATAAAATATAAAGGAGTTTCTTGTTGTGTTAACACCCAACCCCTAGGGGTTAACACCAGCTTGATTTCAAAGTTGGTGTCAGTGTTAGGCCTGCATGCATTTACCTCAGAATTTGAATCAACTTCCTCTATTTGGGCCAAAACATAGGCATAAAGCTTGTTATCACCAAATAAGACATCTTACCTGATAAAAACTTGCGAAATCAAAGAAATTTGACCAAACCACAGCCAGCCAAACAACATGGATGACAATCTGGGGATTCCCCAAGGTCAACACCAACACCGGTGTTGACACTGGTGTTAACAACGGTGTTGACTGGGACCTGGTGTTTTGGGCATCAGTTCAACACCATCCACCAACACCCGGTGTAGACCAAACACCAGTGTTGACACCAGTGTTCACTCTCGGTGTCAACACCTGTCATGGTGTTTGGGGGTCTGGGTAGACACCAACACCAACACTGACACCCAACACTAACACCAACACCAACTTTGAAATCACCCAGTGCCTTGGAGGCCAAATTTGGTGTGCAGTCACATTTCATTTTCAGCAGCTAACCAATTTAAACGAAATCCTAAAACCAGTGTAAAAACACCAAGTTGATACATTTAGCTCAATTCTGCAGCCAGTTACTTCAGGTAGATATAAAATTGCGGTGTCCATATTCCCATTATCCTTACTTTTTGTACCCTGTAAATGGTTTTTATAGCTTCCTTAACCCCTAAACCCCATGTAAAGATATCAAATTTATAAATTTAGCTCAATTTTGAAGCCAGGTAGTTATAGGTAAATATATCGGTGCGGCGGCCATATTGGCCACCATTTTGGATTTCACCATTATCCTGTACTTTTTTACCTTGTATTAAATGGTTTTAATGGATTCCTTGACCCCTAAAACCCATGATTGGACACAAGACCCCTCCCCCTCCGCCCCAGGACTAATTTGACAATCGTGAGCAATTATGCTGTAATTATTTACTACCATGCTAGTAAATGGCAGTAAATAATTCTTACCTAGGTAATAACATAAAGGAATCAACCATAAAGGTTCAACTGACAAATTTAGCATTTTATAAATGTGGACAATATCCCTTTAAAACCCAACAGATTTGCATTCTGACGTTTCCATGTGATAGGCAAGAGCCTTCTGCACATTCACTGCAAATTTTGTTGAATTCCGACTAGTTGATCTTATGATACAAAAGGTCTTAATTAATGAGAACCCCACGAACGATGTGTGTTCAGGGTCATCGGTGTACATTTGAATAGGCTGACGTACATTTGTACATGGAACACTAATTGTGCTGAAAATAGCTCAGTTATCGTCAGAAATGGAATTCAAAGCATCATGTTGGCAGGTTCATGTACCTCTTCACCACAAAAAAAGTTGAAGCTCGTGCCTATTACGTAAAGCCAAAATTCAGGCAGTGAGAGACATCTGGTGGCAACACAGGAAGTGTATCCCTCAGTAAGCTCATCGTTCGCAGTTAAACCTTTATGGTTGATTCCTTTATGGTAATAATAATTTAGTACCATGGTAGTATTTAATTCTTACCTAGGTAATAATGATTTACTACCATGCTAGTATTTAATACTTACCTAGGTAATAATGATTTACTACCATGCTAGTATTTAATTCTTACCTAGGTAATAATGATTTACTACCATGGTAGTAATTAATTCTTACCTAGGTAATAAATCATTACTACCATGGTAGTACATGTATTTAATTCTTACCTACATGTAGGTAATTATGATTTACTACCATAGTAGTAATTAATTCTTACCTAGGTAATAATTCGAATTATTACCGGGTTAAGAATTAAATACTACTATGGTAGTAAATCATTATTACCTAGGTAAGAATTCGAATTATTACCTAGGTAAGAATTAAATACTACCTAGGTAAGAATTCTAATTATAACCTAGGTAAGAATTAAATACTACCTAGGTAATAATTCGAATTATTACCTAGGTAAGAATTAAATACTACCTAGAGGTAAGAATTCGAATTATTACCTAGGTAATAACTCGGGCGCCCGACTTATAACTTGGGCGGCTGACTTGTAACTCGGGCGCCTGACTCAGAAAGAAAATATATGATGCCTTTCGTAAGTCGGGTGTCCGAGTTATAAGTCGGGCGCCCGACTTACGAAAAATAAAAATATGATGGCCTTTATCAGCCACCTATAGTAATGATTTATTACCTAGGTAAGAATTATATACTACCATGGTACAAAATATTTACATGTACTACCATGGTAGAAAATGTTTACTAGCATGGTAGTAAAATTAATTACAGCATGGTCGATTTATGGCAGGGACGGCTTGCGATAGTATACCGCTTTCCGGATGTCTGGTAAACGCAGCTTCACGCGGGTATCCATTGTCGGTATCACTGTCATTATACATTCCAGGGATTTAACAGTTTTTACAATATGGCTGCCATGGAGAAGCCCGTCATGTTCATTCAAGAAAAAAATGGTAAATTTACCATCAACGACGAAGCTGTCAGACTACTCGAAACCATCGAAGAACCAGCAGTGGTAGTGGCCGTTGTTGGCAAATATCGTACTGGGAAATCTTTCCTAATGAATCGCCTGTATGGAAGGTCATCTGGTTTCTCATTGGGGTCCACCGTCCAGTCTCAAACCAAAGGGTTCTGGCTGTGGTGTCGTCCCCATCCAGTGCACCCAGACAAGCGGCTCATCCTGATTGACACAGAGGGTCTGTGCGATGTGGAGAAAGGGGATCGCACCTACGACACCAAGCTGTTTTCATTGGCCTTACTTCTGAGCAGTTGTTTGGTCTACAACAGTATGGGGACCATCGACAATGAAGCACTGCAGCAGTTACAGTATCCTTTACATGGATTTGTTGTACGCGGGATACTCTTTTCGAAATTTGTTAAAATGTATTTGTAGTTAAAGCACCACGGTACCGGTATTGCCACTTTCTGTCGACAGCCGGCGCCACCGACACCATTCTCCAATACTGTAGTTAAGCCTTTCGCCCCAGTGTTGGAGAATGTATGATTACACCACAATGCACGTAGTAGCATGCGTGGTTTACCAAGTCGTCAATAGAGGTCTCCCTTAACGCAGGTAGGTGTAACGCAGGATTGAAAAGTAATAGTGTGGTCCTTTAAGTGTATTAAACTCACTTTAACAAATTTCGAAAAGAGTACCGTATTCGAAAAGGCAAATTAGGACTGCCCCATCTCAATGGGGCGGAATTCTTTTACTGAATTTCTCTCCGTTTCCGTCTCCGTCTCCCTCCACTCTTTCTCTCCATCCAATCCGTGGTTTCAGCAGGATAACTAATTAAAAATACGCCATGTATCGCGGCAAAACTTTCAGGAATTGTAGATATGCATATTACCAAAAATAGATAAAGACCGATCTTTATTATGGTTCCCGATCATCAAGATCGGGAACCATATTGTTTTTGTCGTGGTGTCAGTCAGTGTGCGTGCGTGTCCGTCTGTCACGCCTTCATATCTTATCTCCTTCAACACCTACAGCTCTGGTAACACATCCTACCCCTAGGTTTATCAACCTGGGCGATCCATCATTTTCAACATCAGGGACCTTATTCACGAAGCTTCCGTAACTTACGGGAGTGCGTAAACTATTGTCCATATGCGGACCACCTACAGTATTGTTCACTATCAGCATGTACTGTAGATGTAAAAGTAGTAAGAAATCCAGAAAAACAGTAAAACCTCGCTATAACGTCTAGTTATTACGTACTCCCGGATATAACGTGCATTTTCCATGGACCCCAAATTTTTATCCAAAATATATTTCCTTGAAGTCCCCCGCACTCAGACTCAGCCGATCATAGTCCAGGCCTTTCCATTGCATTGTCACTACACCTTATAGGGTGTAGTGAAATCTGATTTGTGCCCAAATTTGCATGGAAATGAAATGGTCCATGGACCATGTGCTCACCCGTTTGAACATAATAGTGTAATGACAGAGAGAGGTGCATGTCAGTTATGAGCAATCTGGGTCAAGTCATTCCCAAGTTGCAGGACTTCAATGATTTTGGGATTATGCCACCTGGCGGCCATATTGTATGTCCGATCGGGCCAAAACTTTACATTGCACATAAAGGTCATCTAGAGGGAGCCACATATCACATTTGAGCGCTCTGGGTCAAGTCGTTCCTGAGTTATAGCACATTTGATGACTTTCGGGTTACGCCACCTGGCGGCCATATTGGAAGATTAATCAGGCCGAAATTTGACGTGCTTGTAAAGGTCATCAAGAGGGAGGTAAATATCAAGTTTGAGCAATCTGGGTCAAGCCGTTCCTGAGTTTTGGCACTTGGATGATTTTCAGGTTACGCCACCTGGCGGCCATATTGGATGTCCGATCGGGCCGAAACTCGGTATTTTTGAAGGTACCCCTCTAATACACGTTTATGCAAGATATGAAGACTCTCGGTGAAATAATTAAGAACTGCGGCTGGTTCGTTACTTTTATTGAACTTTGACCTCTGTGACCTTGAAAAGCAGGTCAAACCAAAAACCCGTTACATATGTTATGTATCCTAATTAGATACACCTATGATAAAAATTTGGAGATAATCCAGACATTAGTTAAGGAGTTATTGCACTTTTTGTGTTTTTGGTTTTGGCCACCTGGAGGCCAAGCCAAGAATCGAATCGGACCGAAACT
>NMRB01004437.1:0-15637 GCA_002633025.1 Notospermus geniculatus
AAGAAACTCCATATAGAACGTAAAGATAGAAATAAATTGAAGAAACTCCGCGCCGTAAAAAACAGATGTACTACAAGGCCGCCATCTTGAAAACACGATGTGGTATATGAATTTGGTCTTGGTTGATTGGGGTGTTTTGAGAATTTTGCCTTGTTAAGATTATATCAATGGGTCATTCCACGTCAACTCAACCAGTCAGCCCACCCGACCGACTCAGAATTTTGCCATATTTATTCTGTGGATAGGTGTTGATATGAAACTAAAAAGTCCCAAATATTTTGTGTCAACTCCAATTATTAAGGAAGTTATGACCATCTGTTGGCATTGGCAACCAAAATGCCACGCCCACCTTGGCTAATACAAAAACCGTTATTTCTCCGCTGCCGAAAGGGCTATGATCACCAAAATTGGTGTCCTGGAGTGTTTTTTAACGTAGATTCCGAATCTGCAATCGAAATTTTCGTACCTTTAAAAGTTTGAGAAATAATTGGGGTTAACCCTTTTTTGAGACCCTTTTTTCGGACCCTTAGAACCCTATGTGGCTCTGAATGAAAATTCTTGAATTTTTTTATACAGATGTCACTTTGCATCAGCTTCATAATATAAAAAAAATTGGGGAGGTGTTTTTCCCCGTTTTAGAGATAAAAAATGTTTCAGTGATGTAAAGATGAGCGCGTGCTTATTCACATATATTATGTACATGAAATGTACACAAGATCAGGCATAATTTGTACAGAGACAATTTTCCATCCAGTGGCAATGAAAACACACCAGATGCATTGCATATACTTCATACCAGACATTAATAACAGTTGTTGTGTACAAATATACTAATGTAGAGTAATGAAACAGTGTGTGAAGAATGATCTGAAACCATCTTGTCATGTACATGTATACAAAATGTAGGCCTTTGTACATGTACTGCTAGTTCTAAAGAACTTCTTTATGAAATAGTCCTGGTGAAAACAAACAAAAAAAATTTTTTTCAAACTCCCCCCCCCCCCATGTTAGGCCCAAGAACAATATGAGAAAAGCAATAAAGACACCTCCAGTTGACTGTCTTTATGGTCCAATGTGATCACTCTGCTTTATAGAAACAGAAAATGAGCAAAGTCCCAAGAATTACAGCTTAATTTCATTACATAATCAATAACAAAGAAATTCACCAAACATGAAAAACAGGTACAATTTTCTCAGAGAAGAAGCATGTAAATGACACACTCAGGGAGTAGCAGCAATGTCACAAACCCATAGAACCTGGGGTGGCAAGAGAACCAGGAAGTAAAATCCAGATCCAATATGGCCGCCCTGTTTTGGACTAATTGGCACCATTCATGAAATTCACTTGTGGAATACTCTATATCTGTCGAAAATATTGCTACCAAAAGGGGTGGACTGGGTAGAAAAAACCTCGAACTTTATGATAAGCAAGGTGTTTGACCTTCAAAATGTATCATTTCTTGGGAAAGTGTTGCGACAACTAGTCTTTTGTTTCAGCTTATTAGCTTTAATTAGTGCATTCTAAGACCCGTCTCATTCAATTCCCTTCGACTGATAGACCCCAGGTGCCTTCATTTTCGTCATAGTCTCATACAACTTGCACTTTTATGGTATTTTGAAATATTTTATTTCCAATGCTCCAAAAATTCACAACGTCGGCTTGCCCTTAAGCGCTGATCAATAATCGAAATGGTTTCCTTGTCTAGTTTGCATGCAGCATCCTCTCGCCCCACCAGTAGTTGGGCGGCCGGATCAGAAACTATGGAACAAGAGTCTACCTACACCTGATACAACCATGTACCTTGAATATTTCAAATACTACTGGGCCAATTTTAACACGGCTTGTTCCACATGAAAGTACAGTACATGTATATCTTTTTAGTCATATTTCTACATCAAAATTTTGGATATTCGAAATATCCTAATTATGTACTGTAATAGCTCATCAGAAAAAAACACTACAAATTATTTTTTTATTATGTAATATTTTGTGATTGTTGTTGCAGTTTTGATAGAGTGGAAGCTGCTTGATGCAGAAGAACCAAATAAATTCTTGATAAATGCCTCATCCTCGCTGCCTGGAAATAGGCATACGCCAGTTGGTTTTTTGTTTATTTTTAGCTGTCATGACAGCTGAAATCGAGGTCGGCTGGTATAAAAACAATTCCATTTATTTGTATTTTCCTTAAAAGACTAACATTTGAACTTCGGCGACAACAAAAGAAACTGATTTTCACAATTTTATTTTTTTTTCGGTATGGCTATTTCATAAAGAACTGTAGTATTAGTAGCAGTACATGTACATGTACAAACATTTTGTATATACATGACAAGATGGTTTGAGATCATTTGAGATCATTCTTCACACACTGTTTCATTACTCTACATTTCTATACTTGTACACAACAACTGTTATTAAGGTCTGGTATGCAGTATATGCAACGCATCTGGTCTGTTTTCATTGCCACTGGATGGAAAATTGTCTCTGTACAAATTGTGCCTGATCTTGTGTAAATTCCATGTACAGTACATAATATATATGAATAAGCACACGCTCATCTTTACATCACTGAACCATTTTTATCTCTAAAACGGGGAAAAACACCTCCCCAATTTTTTTTATATAATGAAGCTGATGCAAAGAGACATTTGTATAAAAAAATTCCAGAATTTTCATTCAGAGCCACATAGGGTTCTAAGGGTCCGAAAAAAGGGTCTCAAAAAAGGGTTAACCCCAATTATTTCTCAAACTTTTAAAGATACGAAAATTGCGATTGCAGATTCGGAATCTACGTTAAAAAACACTCCAGGACACCAAATTTGGTGATCATAGCCCTTTCGGCAGTGGAGAAATAACGGTTTTTGCATTAGCCAAGGTGGGCGTGGCATTTTGGTTGCCAATGCCAACAGATGGTCATAACTTCCTTAATAATTGGAGTTGACACGAAATATTTGGGACTTTTTAGTTTCATATCAACACCTATCCGCAGCATAAATATGACAAAATTCTGAGTCGGTCGGGTGGGCTGACTGGTTGAATTGACATGGAATGACCCCAATGTCATTTGTAGTTTGTTTACCTTCTCTTAATCTATTCAAGAGCTCTGCAAATTCTTTATCATCCTTTTGCCTCATGACTTCATCCAATTCAAACACTTGAAAATGACTTTTCCATAGATTATTAGCTAGAGGTCCATAGTTTTGTGTCAAATCATTGATGATGTATCCGTCAAAGACTGGTCTTAGTTGAAACAAATCTCCGACAGTTATAATACTGACACCACCAAATGGTAAGTTATTACCTTTTATTTCTTGCAGTCTTAGATGTATATAATTGAACATATTATGTCCAACCATCGATATCTCATCAATGAACAGAACAGATAGTTTTCCTAATCTGCACCTCAATGTGTTCAATTTATCTGACGTTAATTTCTTGTAATTACATACACTTTGACAAGCTGGAATACAGAAAGCTGCATGAATTGTGCTTCCATTTACATGATGAGCTGCTTTCCCTGTTGGTGCTACCACGGTGACTTTACACCATACCCTCTTACCTACTACTATAATATACAGGTGGAGCAACAAATGCTTCCGGAAAATGCACTATGCATACACAGGACCCGATTTTCAGGCATCGTTTTCAACCCCTAAAAAAACCGAAAAAACACTTACCAATACATTTTTGTACTCCGCAGAGATTGTATTTCCACAACAGAAGACTAAAATTATGAATTACACAAAGTTTTGGGAGTAATCCATTCACTTTTATCTGTGGATGACTTCGCAGTCCATCATCATTCCATCATGGCTGTCTAAAGTAAACTGGTTCCCTGTCCACATCAGAATCAGTGTGTTTGTGGATGGTCACAGGATCAGTCTGAAGTAGACTGATCCTCTGACCACCTTTCACAACTGTGCTGAATTATGAAGAGCAATGGACTGCGAAGTCATCCACAGATAAAAGTGAATGGATTACTCCCAAAACTTTGTGTAATTCATAATTTTAGTCTTCTGTTGTGGAAATGCAATCTCTGCAGAGTACAAAAATGTATTGGTGTTTTTTCGGTTTTTTTAGGGGTTGAAAACGGTGCCTGAAAATCAGGTCCTGTGTATGCGTAGTGCATTTTCCGGAAGCATTTGTTGCTCCACCTGTATATTATAGTAGTAGGTAAGAGGGTATGGTGTAAAGCCACCGTGGTGCTACTATCAGTACTTTGATATCATCAGGTCTTTCTGCTACTTGGGTGTTATAGTAACGTAGCAATGCTTGGAAAAGTGCATTAGTGACGTAACTTTTTCCAACTCCTGCACCACCAGTACAAAAGAGATAAAATGGTGTATTCTTAGTTTTGAACCATTTCAGCGTGTACAAGACAAGGGTCTTTTGTTTCAAATTCAAGTTTCCCATGAGTTGGTAATATTTACTATCTTCTAATCTCTTTATTGACAAGGTTTCAACTTCAGAAATTGCAAGACCCAGATCATGTGCTAAGTCATAACGTTTGAACATCTCATTAGTGCAAGGGTCAAGAATAGAATGATCAAGAGCAGTACTGGTACCTTCTAACACGTCACATTGTTCGAGGTGTTGTGTACATGGTGCAACTGAGTCAAATTCAGTATCTATAGAATGATTATCATTTACTAATAGGTTTTCTGCTAATTCTAATTCTTCACCATGATAATTATACCTTTGTTGATTAATAGTGACAAGTTCTTTCAGTTGATTATATCTACTTTCATATGTAGCATATGAACCTTTGATATCTGTTTCTGTTCTCAATGGATGAAAAAGCATCCGTAACTCACGATAATATACATGTAATTCCGAATCTGTTGTTTTTTGAAATTTGACATATCTTATAACTTTTTGTTTTGTACGCTTTTTTAACACTCTTGCAGAGTCAAGTGTAATAGTAAGTACTGAAGCATCTGTATCAGAGTCTTCATTTTCAGAGCCATCAGTGTCATAAGATGGTTTTGATTTTTTTGATTTTTTTATGTAATGACAGTCATACCAAGCAGCAAAGTCTGCTAAAACCATGTTGTCCAATACTGCTCGCCTCCTCATATATCTTTTGAGCAATGAATCAGGTGTAATGTCTGTTGAGTCATCAGGTAGGTGTTGCATAGCTGCAGTACTTTTGAGAAGGGTGACTTGTTGGTCTTGAGGAGAGGTATTAATAAAAATTGAACTTCGTGAACTTTTTCTGAGGGGTAACTGTAATAACAAGACACATGCTTCTTGTGCTGATATTTCTACTGTGTTCAAGAATGTGTTGCCAATGTGACGGACTTGTTTGCCGGATGTCAGTATTTTGCTTGCGAGCTTCATTACATGCTAGTAATTTACTCATTCCTCGTTGTCCTTTACTCATATAGGAAACAATATACATTGCACAGGCATATGGATCAAGAATGTACTGTAAATCCATATTAGCTTGCCAAGCATTTAGTATATGAGGATTGTAATTGTTTACAAACGACTCAGATGGTGATCTTTTCAAAAATATTGTCGGTCGTTCGAATGAAGAACGGAGAGCTAAAATATATTGTTCAATGCTGATATCCAAATTTTTCAGGAAATCATAAAATGTGCAATCATCATTCTGTCTTGAAACTAGTATTTCTGTTTGAATCTTTTTATATAACAGCTGTAACTCTTTCTTTTGAAGTTTTTCTTCTTCATTGAGTGGTTCTAGGATCATAGTGTAGGGCATTGGTGGCTGTGGGAAATTAAAACGACAAATTTTCTGCCCCTTCTTACAGCAAGATCTTGAGTGTCTGTGACATTGTAATGATATGTATTTATTTTCTGAGCATTTTTTAACTTGAATGTACTTGTCTATAAAAGCACATACATCCTCATCTTTATCTTTTTTGTACACGGGTGCATCTTCTATCCAAAGAAGACAATGCATATGTGGGGATCCTCGTTGCTGAAACTCTATTCTGTATATGTAATCTTTAACTTTACCCAATGGTTCAAAATCACTTTTTAAGACATTAGAAAAGAACAATTGTAATTGATGTGTGAAATGCCTACTACATGTAACAGGATCAATTCGTATTAAATTACATTTTTGCTCCCATGACATATTTTCAATATCTTCATCTGAGTATTCTTTCCCATTAACAACTCTGCCTAGAATTTTAAGTAAATGAGGCCACCTGGTTTCAGCTGCAGACAATGTGAAGAAAAACGTTGGTATTCCCAATTGGCGAATCATTGCAAATATATCTTTCTTACATTGTTCCCAATATGGAGGAGACCCCCTCATTGTTTTGATTACTCTAAATCCTTCATCTAATTTTATAAGATCGGAAATTCCCCCAGCTTTCAGTTGAAGAGCTGTCAAGTCTTTGTTATGTAATTTACATTTGCGTACTGCCACGTTAACTTTATCTTGTATATGCTTTATTTGCATTTTCTTTAGCTTAAAAAAAATGTTTGGCACAGACTTGGCAACTCTTCGATCAGAGCTTCTTAATTCATATTTACAAATTGTGCTGTAATGTAATGGAACAGTACGATTTTCAGGTCTTCCACAGAATATTGTAGGGAATGATAGATATTCAGAATCGTTGTCACGAAATAATCCTGGTGGTGTGTTACCTTCCCCTGGAGCATAACAAAACACTTCTGTGCCATTGTACCGATTGTAATCAGATACATCTAGTAAAAGTGTATCTACAGCTGGTACTAGATCATCATCTTCAGACCAGTTATCGGAATTATTTGCTTCCATTTCATCACTACCACTTTCGTGATCAGATGTATTATTGTCTTCTACAGAATTTTGATCTGGTACTGGTTGAGAACATGATATTTCAACACCATATTCTTTATAAAGCGGACTATGTGCAGTTAACCAAACAGCAGCTTGATGTACTTTATTAGGACGGATGTTTTCATAGGCGACATTGCTTTTGTAGTTAAGTTTTCTTTTTAATTTAACAGGTATTGTTGCATTATCATCAACTTTTCGCGGTAAGGAAGTGACAGTAGTTACAACGTCAGCAGGGACATTTACAACATTACCATGGATAGAAAATTGTTTCCCCCTTGGCAAATGACGTATCTGCATGAATGGAATTCTAGGTGCGACTAACCTTTCTTCCAGGGGAAAAAGGTCTAATTCAGGGGGGTTTTCAGGAAAGCACATTCCATTCAGTACTGAACATGGGGGAATTTTTTGTTTTTGGATATATTTCAGACAGGTCAAGCAGATCCATTCTTTTCCTTGTACACTACAAAGATTTGTGGTACATTTTTTTGTAGGTATCATTATTAGAGACACTAATGACAGTTTTGTACATTATTACGATACCATAATTGATTACAACAAGTGCATAAATATTCTGGACCGACTTCAATACTTGTACGGAAAATATCAAAAACATTAGCTTCATCTCTGAATGCATCTTTGTGTTTCTGTCTAGTTTTTTTCTCTGTTGTCTTTCTTTCTGTCTGAATGAAGGGTCTTTGCGTTTTTCTCTAGCCATTAGGGAAACAGACCGCATGAGCTACTGCAAAATCTTGTCCGCAGTCAGGTGTACTTCACTGCGGACAGAAATTAGGTCATCCAGGTGTGCTGTGTGTATTTATACAGTGCCAGCTGAAAGTTTGGGTACACCTTGTGATTTATGAAGAATCCACATTTGTTTTAAAAATGGATGTGCTTGGCTGGCCAAAATCACTGGAAAATGTTGTCAGGAGATATATGGAGTATTCCAGTGATGCAAATTTCATGTTGCATCCCCCAAATTTTGGGATTTTTATATGAAAATCGCACTTTGTCAAATTCCTGGAAAATCATTCGGAACATGCAGTTTGGAAAAAACTGAAAAGCAGATAAGGATTGCTTTCAAATTCCTTTACTCACCACTAAGATACAATTCCATGTCCTTCTGATGATTTTAGCAATTACAGAGCCATTTATTACCACTTATTACATAATAATTTGATATTTGCAAAATGTGTTGCCTGGCAACAGTTTGCAAGTGGTTACAGTCTTTAAAACATCAATCATATCCCCATTTAGGTGCAGTTGGCAAATGATTTGCATTTCCAANAAGCTAACAGTGGCTATTTTTGAGGAATTTAAGATTAAGGACTGTTCGTTTGCTGAGTAGCAACACATTTAATGCTGTCAGATTCCAGTTCCAAGTGAGATGCAGGGCAATCATTGGTCGTATTTCATTGGAAATGCAAATCATTTGGTAACTGCACCTAAATGGGGATATGGCTGACGTTTTAAAGACTGTAACCACTTGCAAACTGTTGCCAGGCAACACATTTTGCAAATATCAAATTATTATGTAATAAGTGGTAATAAATGGCTCTGTAATTGCTAAACTCATCAGAAGGACATGGAATTGTATCTTAGTGGTGAGTAAAGGAATTTGAAAGCAATCCTTATCTGCTTTTCAGTTTTTTCCAAGCTGGATGTTCCGAATGATTTTCCAGGAATTTGACAAAGTGCGATATTCATGTAAAAATCCCAAAATTTGGGGGATACTACATGAAATTTGCATCACTGGAATGCTCTATATATCCCCTGACAACATTTTCCAGTGATTTTGGCCAGCCAAGCACATCCATTTTTACTACAAATGTGAATACTTCATAAATCGCAAGGTGTACCCAAACTTTCAGCTGGCACTGTATATGGTGGTATGCAGGGCTGGCCTAATACATTAGTTTCGCAGTAGCTCACGCGGACTGTGTCCCTTATGTTTAAGTTTTTGTTGCTGTTTTGCTCTCTCTTTGAATGAAGGGTCTTTGCGTTTTTCTCTAGCTTTAATTTGTTGTTGTTGTTGTTGTTGTTTCTCTCTGAATGAAGGGTGTTTGCTTTTTTCTCTAGCTTTAATTTTTTGTTCTTGCCTTTCTTTCTCTCTGAATGAAGAGTCTTTGCGTTTTTCTCTAGCTCTTGTTTTTTTTTCGTTCATTTATTTTCTGTTTGAATGAAGGGTCCGTCAGTTTTTCGGTAGCTTTGGTTTTTTGTTGCTTTTCTTTCTCTTTTACTAAAGGGTCAGTGCGTTTCTGTCTAATAAGAATTCGCTTTCGTTCTTGTTCTTTTACTTTGAGTATAGGATCACAGCACTTTTCTTGTATGAAGATTCTATTACATATTCTGTCATTTTTGTTAAATGTGAAGTTCTCACGCTTTTTTTCTATAGCCAGCCTTTTTGGCTCTCTTTCATTTTCATCAGAACTGTATTCGCATTTTCTTTTGGCTGTTTTTTCTTGTTTACATTTTCTATTGTAAAATTCATTCGGTAAGGTATTAACACTGACGTAATTACTGTTCTTCGTCGCTAATTTTTCGTTTTAAGTAAGGTTTCATCGTAACAGTTGACGAATTGGCATTATGACACATTTCTTTTCTTCCATCAAGTTCACTTTTTATCTGTCTAGAAGATTTAGTAGAATTTATAATATTGCCTTTTGGTTCCAACCTTGGTTTATAATCAGCAGTATGTTGAGATGCTTCTTTTTTCATATTCAGTAACATTTGCTCCTTTGTCAGTTCTGTTACTAATGATTTACATGTATCATACAAGGAGACATCATTATTTTGTTGCAGAACTTTTGCATTGCACACGGATGGCTGTACAGTACATATTGGAAAACCTTCTTTAGGTTGAACTGATGAAATTACTTCACAATGATTCATATAATTTCTGATATATATACACTTTCTACTTGAAGCATGGAAATTGTGTACTAAACTAGCACGATACTTCAACCATTTCCAATCATTATTTACAATTATATACGTAACTATGTCAGTGGCAAAAAATGTGCTGTGGCAATAATCTCAACAGATGTTGCCCAAGTTCCAATACTTGCCATATTACTTTCTTGCAAGTAGTCATTCACAGAACTTATATTCTGAGGTAAAACACCACGAAATAAACTTGGATGAGATTTTATATGGCTAATTATTACGTTTCTGACAAGACTATGGTAATACTCAGTTCCAAACACAATACAAGATATTGCACGAAAAAAAAACAATTACCATCTGGTATTATTCTAATTATTTCCCGTGGACAACAATTTTCAAGTGGACCTCTGATATACTGTGGAAATTTGTGAAATAAAACAACAGCACTGGTGTTCAACCCAAGTGCACAACATTGTTGTTTCTGCCATTCAATATCTGTAGGGATAAAGTAAAAATGATCTTGATTCAAGCTTGGTGAATGCGAACTATGGTTTGGATGCACAGTATTTTGCAATGACCTGTTTGGATTTTCTGCTCTACTAAAGTTTACAGTAAAAACTTGCCTACTACGAGTCACTGACCATGGACCTGACAATGATGAAAGTTGAACTGGTGTTAAATCAAACTGTACAACTCGTTTACTTGTAAAAGATGCTGTAAGCTGCCTCAATTTTACACACAAAGATTGCATTGATGATATTTTCATTAAAACACAAGAACCATTAGCATCTTCCAATCCTTCTTTGCTTCTAGCATGTGAATCAGATATGAAAAAAATGCCTTCATGGAATGTAATTGCGATTGATGACGCCTCAATACACATGAGAGCAGAAGTAGCTGTGCATGAAAAACAGGTATTCAGTGCGGTTTCAAGACTAACGTATACATTGCTGTCTGCACCAAATATTGTCCCTGTCAGTACAGGTTTACAATGAACAGAAAAGAATTTGTCAGCAAAAGATATTAGTCGAGGAAGATCAGTCGGTAGCAGCAAATCATTTTCATTAAACTGATGTATTATTTTATACAGTCCATCCCCAAAATGCATTATTGTGTGCACATCATGTATAGTCCATTCACCAAAATACTTAGTCTTACTACTGTATAGTATGCGTTAATCGGTCGGCGCGCGAAACCTGTTCGAATGGAAAATCTTTGAATATCCGCGTTCTAGGCCTAGTTAAGTTGATTACGCATCTCTCCATACAATACCAGTGTCAATTCAAATGAATTTTCTGCTGGTGTACTATAGCCTTTCTTGTTGTGAGTAGGCCTTGGACAACGAAGAAATGTGACACGATGGTCATTCACGCAAGCAATGATTCCAGACGAGTAGGCCTGAGCACTAATGAAATTGACCGGACCACTATACTCGCGGATGACGGGTTGATCAATAATTACCCTGAACCTGAATATGCAACGATTTTCCACTCGAACAAGTTTCGCGGGCCGACCGATTAACGCATACTATACAGTATATACTAAAGCAATCAAACCATTGCAAACGCACTGTTTTCCACGTGACAAATCCGAGAAATTTTCTGATCCTTGATGATAGCGACCTTGCGCAACACAGTGATCAAAATCAGTAATGCCAGTTTTTGGTCCAGGATTGATTTCAATGTCATTGCACTGTCTCTGAATGTTTTCATTATTGATACTGATACGCAAAAGCTGCCAGTACAAAATACCACAAGGCCTGGAAGTAACTTGCTGCATGGAAATCTTTGATTTTTTTTTTATTTGACTTATGAACATAATGACACATTATTCTTCTGAAGTGTTCTGAGGCATATTCTTCTTCTAACTTCTCATAATGTTCCAGCAATTGCATCTTTTGTCTATTGTACTGCCAATGTAAACAACTAACATGATAAATATAGAACTGAACAAACCAAACAGATGTCATATAAAATAATGATCTCGGATCAGTGTCTAAGTCATTGTCACTACAACTAGTCATCCAAGGAATATCCCATTTTATTGTAAAATGAGCAATAGCTTGCGAGCACGCACACTTAAATGATGATGAACATGGCTCTGTAGAAGTTGTGCTTTTATGTCTAGCTTTTTCTAAAAATCAGCCAATTGCATGGCGATGTTGAGTAATTGTTATGCCCACATTGATAAGAGCAGTTAGTCAACAAATTACAGTTATAAACAAAATCAAGTATCAATGTCACTCTATTACATGTGACGCACTGTTTGATACTATTCAACAACACGGGTAGTATACGTATAACAGTTTCATCAATTCAACTAATGTACAGCAATTATGTTTGTGCAGCACGCAGCAATCATTTTCTAGTTGTTGCGTGCAGCAGTAGTTTGTTTACGTAGCGTGCAGCAATAGTTTTCTTATGTAGCGTGCAACATTTCCAAAATATGAAACAATCAGTACCGTAATGTAGTTGTTCAGCAACGACTAACTTTAGAAGGTTATCTGTACAACTTGAAATGTGATATGTACAACAAATCTAACACATGTGTAAGGACCGTGTACCGGTATTTGAATTTTTCGCGGTTGTTTGCCCTTTTGTTTTAATCATGTCATCGGAAGTCACGTGTTTAAGATTTTGGTGGTCGTCGTTACAAGATAGAATTTACCGCAACATGAAGTTGAAATTTCGCTATTTTAATTTACTTTACAAGGACCAAAAGTTCACAAAGTTAAGAAATCGGAGAGATTGGTCCGGATGTTTGAGGTATATGAGAAAATAAGAATGTATAGAACACTTGTATCACAGTCATGTCATGTTAAATTGACTTCTAGGTGCAGTTTGGAACAGTTTAATTTCCATTACTTTTTGTGGTGAATTTCTCCAAGGAGGCGTGTCGTAGTTTATGTATCGTAGGACAGATGGCAGCACCTTACGGGGGCGTTTTGTCATGGCCGTAGAGACAGGTTGTGACCAGGTGACGTTCTAGGTTTCTTCACTTATAAACTATGATGTGCTGTTTTTCTTACCTTCGGTGCAATTTTCATTGCAGTTTTACGTGCAAGATGGTGTTTTCCAAATAATAAAGAACCGATCAACACAAGAAACAAGTTGTTTGCTTTTGAGAGCCAGGTTTTATAAGAAGTCGGTAACACAGGATTGGAGGCCGTTACAACATGCACTATATAATATCAATCAAACAATACATACCTTACAAATACCTGACACAATGGTTATCAACCTGAAAAAAAAACAAAATGCATAACTCATAATGCTGGTAGCGATCTATCATGTCTATAGACATGAAAAAGAGTCATCTCGATATGCCTTGAAATTTACATGTTGTAGTCTGTGGACTACTTGGCCTCTGAGACTTTGAAAAGTATCACCTCTGTCAAATTTCAAATTGAAAATCTGGAAGTGAGGTAAAAAGACATATTGACGTGTTGCCATTAGCGATTTATGTCAAATCAAATTTGCAATAAAGGTTTATTGCTTTGCATTTTAGTTTATTTCAGTGTACATACCTGATGCTGATGTAATAAGTTAACTGTCTGTAACCTGAAATATAAAAACAATAGTTATCGAAACGTGTTTACCGCTGTGATGGTACTCAAAGATCTTATTCTCCTCTTCTGTTCAACTCATCCATGAGGATGAAGTGCCCTTTTCACAAAGTTTGCAACATGCCTTTCTGAAATCCTAGCTTTTTGCTGAAAACTTCTAAGATAATTTTCTACAGCATACACTTCCCTCAGACAATGTACGACATTTCATTTAAATTTGTGTAGACACGTTCATTTGCGTGGCAAGGTGCACGTCAAACTGTCCAAGTAAACATCTATCTAGACCAACTATAACTTCCTTCTACCCCACTCATACGCATTGATTTAACTGAGTCAGTTTGACGCACCATCTTACGGTGTTCCCAACGGCGCAACGTCATCCGCCAATTCACCACAATCACGCATCTGTTCACGTGAACAGCTGGTGGAAGTAGCCAGCTGACCAATCATCAGGCTCCAATACTTGCTGACCTGGGAACCCTGATTACTAATTCATTTGTGCACAATTCGAGCCAATCAGAGCTTGAGATGACAGGGCTGCCAACCCTTTCTTGTCCAACTGTGTACTCCTATGTATAACTTATTTTGGGTTTACAAAGTGTATTTTCAACTACTAATATGCGTCAAAATTAGGTGTATTTTCCTTCCAAATAAGTGTATTTTGTGCTTTATGCAGAAGGAAGACTACTTTTGCACTTTGGAGTGTAAATGAAATGGTCCATGTGCTCACCTTTTGGACATAATAGTGTAATGACAGAAAGAGGTACATGTACATGTCAGTTATGAGCACTCTGAGTCAAGCCGTTCCTCAGTTAATAGCACTTGGATGATGGTGGCCATACTGGATGTCCGATCGGGCCAAAACTTCACATGCACAAAAAGGTCATCTAGGGAGCCACATAGCACATTTTAGTGCTCTGGGTCAAATCGTTCCCAAAGCGATGTTCCCAAAGAATGTTAAGCCACTAACTTGGACTTATTTTATTCCTACGCTGTGATCAGGTCGCGGACGTACACGTCGGCCAAATCTGGCCGATGTGATGCGTTCCACGGCTACACAGGTCTGTGCAAAAGCAGTCTCACACAAGCAGTCTCGCGCAGCCTGTGTGTACACAATGCGTTACTATCGCTATAAAAAGCTGATACGCTTTATATCTACGTACCGTACATAGTACTCTATTTTACACATTAAGAGGTCAGTCCTGGAAAACTACCGACGGTGAACAGGAATTATGAATGACAGATCATGTGGGTAAATTAATCCCATCTCCTATTCACCATTATTGTGGTAAGACGTCCTCTTAACTTTTTCAGGGTCCGTATTCATAAACGTACTTAAGTCAAAGTATGACACTCAACTTCCTACTTAGGCGAATCGTCCTGAACAAGTGGTATTCAATAAACTACTTATCCTAAGTATCATGCTCAAAATCACACTCAAATCTAAGACACCTCCCGAGGTGTCTTAACTTTGAGTAGGTTGGACCTGTGCGGTCGGGAATCGTTCATTTGGCTGAAGACAATGGTGCGAAATGACCGCATTGATGTTCGCTGCGCAGGAGGAACTGGTGAGATGACGTGCAATCCATCGGGAACGGTTAATCTTTGCCATAGGTGGCTCGTGTTGTTGTCTGTTCGACAACGCTGAACCAAATTTTCCTGAGATAACTCAACTCTCACAATCTTCGCAGAGACGGGACTTTTCCGCCTCCGTGAGGTTAACCTTTCGTTTAGACTTCGCCGACGCCTCCATGCCAAATTGACCAAAATGTTTGATCGTGAACGACGGAAAATTGGATGAAATGATTTCCTAGCATGAAAATAGTTGTGAATAGAACCGGTCCTATGAATTTTAGTGCGATTCAGAAAAACGAGATCGTGAGCGGCGGGGTTGGATATTTTTCTGTGCGATTAACCAACCATTTGAGTCACAGTAGTCATTTCTATACCCAGCTGTCAAGACATAAATTAAATGTATTTTATTTTCATGTTTGACGTGCAAATGCCTAATAAGCAGGGTTTCCACTACCCGAACCCGAACTCTATGCATATTTAGAGAATGTACCTATACTTTTGGTCTGCTTAACCCAAATCTTCTTTGGGCGCCGCTCCTTCTTTCTGTAAAATGGCATTGCAGCAGCAATTGCAGCCGCAGCCGTCATTATCTAGACTGAACGGGAGCCATATTCGATAAGATTTGATGAAATATATCCACCGTGCACGACGGGCGGCTACGAACTACAAAGTTTGACCAAATCCTTCGTTAAAAAAATTTGATCAAAACATTTGACCGAGAATGGCAGGTATAACACACCCTCCCGGCAGGAGTTGCATAAGATTGGTCAACCACAACCCCGTGGCGAGCGGCCAAACCACAGAAAAATTGACAAAA
>NMRB01004438.1:3658-37497 GCA_002633025.1 Notospermus geniculatus
CGAAATTTTTATGGTAGGCTCATCTAGCAAGGGTACATAACATATTTTACGGGTTTTCAATTTAATTCATTTTTAGCTCACTGGGGTGAGCTATTACGATGGTGCAGCGTCCGTCGTCGTCCATTAGCAGGGCACGTTTCGTAACCGCTGGAGCTATTGATCTGAAACTTGGTACATATATACCCCTAGGTCAGATGACCCACGACACCAAGTTTCGGTCCCATTCGACTCTCAGTTTGGCCACCAGGTGGCGGAAACCAAAAACACAAAAAGTGCAATTTACTCCTGAACTAATGACTAGATCATCTCCAAATTTTTATCAGAGGTGTAGCTAATAAGGATACATAACATATATAACGGGTTTTTGATTTGACCTACTTTTCAAGGTCACAGAGGTCAAAGTTCGACAAAGGTGACGAACCTGCCACAGTTTGTCATTGTTTCACCGAGAAACTTCATATCTTGCATAAACATGCATTGGAGGGGTACCTTAAAAAATACCAAGTTTCGGCCCGATTCGACATCCAATATGGCCACCAGGTGGCGTAACTTGAAAATCAAGTAAGTGCTATTACTCAGGAACGGCTCGACGCAGAGTGCTCAAATTTGATATTTACCTCCATCTAGACGACCTTTACATGCATGTCAAATTTCGGCCTGATTTGACTTCAAACATGGCCACCAGGTGGCGTAACCCAAAAATCATCAAAGTGCTGCAACTCAGGAACGCCTTAACCCAAAGTGCTCCAATGTGCTATGTGGCCAGCTGCAAATGACCTTTATGTCCATGTGAAGTTTCGGCCCGATCGAAATGTTAGTTTTGTTTAGTTAAAAACAAGTTAGGGATTTTAACAGAAAAAGTTAAATTAACAGACTTTTATCTTTTTAACTTTTGTGCAACCCGCCCCAGGTGTATAAATGGGTACCGGTCGGAAATGCTCAGATTGTAGCGCTGAATGACAAATAAATGAGCACCTCATCTGAGTTCTACTGAAAGGTTTCAGGATAGACATGGGTTAACATGTGAAGTCGGATGACACCTCTACTATAAACCCAAACTTTAACCCATTAGAGCCCATGCCGCCCTAAACCGCCCTGCCGTGAGCCGCCTAGGAGACCACGCCCACTTTTTGACAAAAATCCCCATCACCGCTAGTGTAGAAATCAGAATCATCAATTACTGCTGACAGCGCCACAATCCGCCATGTCGCCAGACGTTGATATCGCCATAACTCATTATACTTCTTTCTTTTCAACATAATGTAGTGGAATTTTGTGGCGGTTCAAGATGGTGTAAGCTACAGATGGAAAGTGCAAAAAAATAGGCGGCTCTATTGGGTTAACTTTATTTTTAACTTCTGTTCAATTATATGTACTACTGTATACGCAAATATTTTCGCGGGATAATATTTCACGAATCGAACATTTTTGTTCTGTTTCACGTGGATTAATGTTCGCGCAAGGGCAGGGAAGAGAACTGACTGGACTGTTGGGGGAAACTTTTATGCCTGTAATAATATTCGCGGCGAAATTTTTATTTCACGATTTTCGCGAGCATTTTTACACGCGAAAATATTTGCGTATACGGTATTATATTTCATTATTAAAATTTTTATTGTTCTGACTACAGGTGGGGCAAAGTGTCGCACTGGCATCTCATCTAATAATGATGGTCTCGGGTCGTTCAACTGTCCACCGAACTCGGCTTATCTATACAGTGGCTTTACAACCCTACAAGCAGCTGTTGACATCGCGCTGACAAAGGTAATTTTGAAACACACTTTACTCCTATCCTTTTCTGTAGTATCTCACAAGAAAGTGCAGTTTTTGAAAGACAAGCCCTGATGTGGTTTTAGCATCCAACTTAGACTTGAAGGAAATGCCCCTTCCACTGTGAGCAAGAAGATAACCCTTCGTCAGGTGCGAATCCGGCCCCCCGTATTTTTGGAAGACCAACAAAAAATGGGTCAATAACTCAAAAAAATGAGCAAATAGATGAGGAAATCATGCCCCCCCCCCAGATGCTTGGAAATCGTATCTAAGCGCATCTAGAATTCAAAATTTTCTAGGGGAGGCCCCCAAATCCCCCGTCGTGACTTTGCGCCTTTGGCACTCGCCTTGCGACTCCGTCGGTGGCTGAGCATATTCCAAAATGCTGGATCCGCCCCTGTTCGTGGAGAGTGGGCTGAATTGTAACGAGAAATTTATACTACACGGCGTTATATTGTTATTGGCATTTTCTGTTGAATTATTAGGTAAAGACGTCGAAAACCGGGCTCAAGTTGCCATCAATCTCGGTTCAACTGATGGGGAAGGACGCCTACTCTGAAAAGCCACTTACAGTTCAGGTTGGTATCATCCTGAGACCATCAGGCGTTCTTAGTGCTCGCTACCTTCGTCACCGCACACAAACCCCTGAGAGAATATGCCTGAATCGGTGGAGTATCAAAGCCATTCCAGCGAAAGTTCATCCCCACCATCTCATCCCAAGTAGGCCGGTGATTGTTACACATGAACTACGCAGGTTTGAACGAAGCTGACCCAGCAGGTCAGCATGAAATAAACTCCTGTTTCGCGACGTGTGGCCTGAGAATGATAGTCATTCTGTGCGATGAATGTAGGCTAGGCTCAACTCAAGTTAGGTTGAATCCAGCGGTGTAGGATAGGTTTATCGTCGGCATAACCATGTCAGCTGTTGGCTGTGAATATTACAAGGGCCGTTATACATGTATACGTGTAACTGATCTCTAGTTAGGTTGAGTTGGGGAAGTTCAGCACTGTCATGACTGTGTTGTGCGTGACACTACGATACAATCTACGTGTAACGCCTGTCATCTTAAGGTGACTCAGAATGGCGTTTGCTGATTGGCCGTATTTTCTTCTGCGGCAACCAGTTCAGCCAGGAGTACGAATTGTGTCAGGGCTTTGTATGGAAAGACAGGAAAAGACCTGGTAAGTCCGGATGGGTTAGTACAGTACAGGTCACAATTGACATCCCTAAATTCGCATAAGTTATGCGTAAGTCACTCGTAACTTACGCAAAAACTCACGAGCTATGTTACGAGGTGAGTTACATTACGAGGCGAGTTACGTGGTGAGTTACGCGAATTTCGCTAGCTACGCAGTGATTTACGAGGCGAGTTACGCTGTGAGTTACGCGAAACCAAAGCCGTGAGTTACGCGTAAGTTACACGTAACTTACGAGTAACTTACGTGAAGCCCTAGGGATGTCAATTGTGACCTGTACCGTATACATGTATACCGTATGCAAAATTAGCAAAGATCGGAGGCCGTACAGAGGTTGAATCAGCTGCCCATGAGTGGCAGCCACCGGTGGGCCACAAGAGAATTTGTCCGCCTAGCCTCTGGACTGGAGGTCAAAGAGGTCAAAATTCAAAATGAAGTACATCACTGTTAAAAACACTTTGTATTGGATTTTAGTACTTTTACAGTATTTTCAAAATGTTGGTAGAGGTCTCATAGCCTCGTGATGGTCCCCAAAATGCTTGCCTGATACGTACTTCAAAGAATCAAGACCTAGTTTTCAGCAAACATTGAAAAAACCAGCAGTACAGGCAAAAATTAATAAGTACCAAACCATTGTTCTAATAGACGATATCAGTCCAAAAGAGCGCAGCACCTGACAGTAACTACTGCGTCACGACGTCCCGTACTCATTCCATGACATCTTGATTTGAGACGACGTCATGATCGCTGAAACAAGTGGAGGGTTTTCGAGTGACGTCACCGCGTTCAGAATGGGGGACGGGACGTCGTGACGCTGTAGGCCTAGCAAGTTACCGTCAGGTGCTGCGCTCTATTTGAGTGATAGGGTCTATTAGTGAGTGTTAACGCTGCTTCTACCGTCATGCTCACTATTTCAGGATTTTTTTGAAGTTCACTGTATCTAAATTTTTAAACATTTTGTGCATTTTTTAAAATTTCCAGTTCACTGTTGGAACAATGGCGTGGGTAATCTTTGTTTCTTTCTACCTACCACTCGTCAGTTTGCTGGTCACGGAAAAAGAAAAAAACATAAAAGATAGTTTGATTACGACAGGAATGAACCGTCCGGCATTCTGGTAAGATTGTCGTCATATCGACCGTTCTCAAATTGACGTAAACGAGAAAGATCTGTGCACTTCCGCCGAAATTTCAACCATAACCTCGGTCTGAAGCTGAATGACAGCCCCGCGACAGTGACGTCGATGACGTTGCGTCAGACTCGTCCATTGATGAATAATTGATTGCGTCACGTCACCCGGTTTCAGATCGAAGTTATGGTTGAAATTTCGGAGGAAGTGCGCAGATCTGGGAATTTGAGAACGGTGTATCCTTCATATCTTTCTGGTCAAGATTCGACTTTTATGATGGATTTTTATGCAGTGGTCAATGTAAACCCTGTACCCCCCTGTTCAGGGGTCGACGTTTTTTCGACACTTATTCGACACCTAGAAAATTTTTCTAGGGTCAGGATTCGACACTAATTCACCCAGGACCTCAAATGAAATCGTCAGGTATTCACCAGCTTTGTCCATTAATCTTTTACTTTTTTTAGTCATTTCTATTAGCAATTATGAAGTAAACGCCAGGAATTCGACATTATCTATTTTTTGGGTCGACAGAGATACGACGATAAGAAAAAAATTGAGCGCTCAGAACTCGACACTTTTTCGACACTAATTTAGTGGTGACCCCTGAACAGGGGGGCGGGGGGGGGGGGGTCCAGGGTTTACATTGACTGCTGCATTATTGGAAATATACATGTATGAGAAGGGCCTGGCTATTTTATTTGAGATACATGTAGTCGAAAAACTGACCTGTAGTGTCCAACTTTTACAACTATTTTTTTATTTGAGTAACGTTACAAAAAAACGGGACTTCTTGAAGTCATCCATGATTGGTGATTTTCCGACTTTTGCATTACCGACTTCAGCGTTTTATACTCAATTTTAATTTCAGGTTATCCTGGACGGTAGTGTACTGGTTGATGGCGATCATCGTGGCGCTCGGCGTCGTCGGTATATTCCGTGCTGGCTCCCTCTTCGTCGTATCGAACTTCGGCCTCATTTTCCTGATGACGCTGCTCTACATCTTCTCCGGATTTTTCTTCTCCCTGACGGTGTCCTGTTTCTTCAAGTCGAACAAAGTGGCGAGCGTTGCATTTTTTTTCTTTTTCCTCATTTTTGGCCTACTCTACCTCGCCTGTAAGGTACCAGCATTGTCAGGATCCTCAGATGAAATGAACGTCGCTGTGTTTTGGGCGTTATCGCTGTTTCCACAGGTGGCGTTCGCATTGGCACTGGATCAGGTTTGTTCGACTTTTCTTTAAGTGCATTTCACCCATAAATCTTTCCCCGACTAGCAGTCAGAGGATCCCGGGTTCGAATCCCACTGTGGCGTTGCCTCACTGGCCTCTCTCCACCCAGGTGTATAAATGGGTACCGGTCGGAAATGCTCAGATTGTAGCGCTGAATGAGCAGCTCATCTGAGTTCTACTGAAAGGTTTCATGATAGACTGGGGTTAAAGTGTAAAGTCAGATGAGAACCTCTAACAACTCTTGTTGAGATCAGACTGTAAACCCAATCGCCGCAAACTGAAAACGGGACTTTAACGCAGATACATTCATCATAATTATCATAATCGTCATTGTCCAGTGCTGTGATCCGGTATATAGAGGTTCTTCACTGACGTCACACGGCCGCCATACTGGCCGTCAAAATGAAGCCTGGAGGCTGCCATCTTGTTCTCGGTTCAAAAGTTTAGCGGCCCATACAGTCCACTGGGAGCATACAACTCAACAAATCACTTTACCTCTGACAGTTTCTGAGCATAAGTAGTTTGTCTGGTATGAAAACCGTGTTGAAAACAAACAAATGCATCCATACGACTTCCTGTAGAAGAGGCCGATGACTGCCGACTACGTTAAAACTGCGTGCTGAACGCTGTGTTGATGCTGTGACGTTGCGTCATTTGACGGCCAAAATGGCGGAGATTTTGAGCTATGACGTCGTGTGGGAAACCTCTATTAACTTGTTTTCATGTTTTTTCCCCAGCTTGTCTTCATGGAGTGGGCACTCCCGAAAGACGGCGTGCAGTTTTGGAATGCTGGGTACACGGCCTACCAACAGAATTTCTCCATCGCCTCTGCCATGGCCATGCTAACAATTGACATCATCCTCTACGCTCTGCTTCTTGGCTACCTTGACAACGTCATACCAGGTACATGTAAGGAGTGTGGCAGAAATATGTGACCCTCCGCCACAAAACCAGTGTAAAGTCACATGGAACATGAGCCTAAACCAGGGTTTCCGCCAGAAAAAAAATGAGGGTGCGGACCAAAAAAATTTTTTTTGAAATATTTTGAAAAATTTTTTTTTGAAAAAAATTTTTTTTTGAAAAGTTTTTTTGGTGATTTTTAAAAGGTTTTGAACGATGTTTGGTGCCATTTTAGGCGTACTTTAAAGCATAAAATCCCCGTGCCGGTCATGCCGGTTGTTTGGTTCCGTCCGGCATGTCGTGGAAAAATGGTTACCCAACATTTTTTAGGGTACGGATCCGTACCCTGGAAAAATTTAAGGGTACGGAATTTTACCCTCTGGCGGAAACCCTGTAAACATACTGGCTTGACACCAGGAGATAAAGATAGAGACATGATCACTCAGACCTCACAATAGACAGACAACACCGAAACTGACAAATGTAAACCGCCACCACAAAACCAATTATCAGTCACTCTGAGGTTGGCAAGTTGGGACCAGTGCATTTGTCAGTTTCAATATTGTCTGCCTGTCTGTTGTGAGGTGTGAGCGATTCTATTTCTATCTTTATCTCCTGGTGTCATGTCAGTACGTTTAGGCTCATTTTCCGCGCGACTTTACACTGGTTTTGTAGCAGAGGGTCACATATTATTAAGTTTTGACATGATGAAAAAATCAAAAGGGGCTGTTCGGTTTCATCACTTAAGGAATCTGAGTTGTGATCCTTGGGAAAATAGAAAAAGCTATGCACTTGCAAACTGCAGGCATTATTTGTTGTGCTGTACAGAATAATCACTGCAATTTTCAGCTTCATAGCTTTCTCCATTTTCCCAAGGATCACAACTCAGATTCCTCAACTGACGAAAAGGAACAGCCCCTTTCGTGTCTAAAAGTTAGCTACAGTACAGGTCACAATTGACATCCCTAAATTCGCGCAAGTTACGCGTAAGTCACTTGTAATACGCAACAACTCACAGCTATGTTATGCGCAACTTACAAGGTGAGTTACGCGGTGAGTTCGCGAATTTCGCTAGCTACGCAGTGATTTAAGAGGTGAGTTACGCTATTTTGGCGAGTTACACGGTGAATTACGCAAAACCAAAGCCGTGAGTTACGCATAACTTACGAGTAACTTACGCGAAGCCGTAGGGATGTCAATTGTGACCTGTACTGTACCAGACAGAAATACATGTAGATATTGGTTGGTGTGAAAAATACCACATCGAACTTTAGCAGTTCATATTTCAATAACCATCCAATTGAATTTTTTGAACCCTCACTTGAGTGAAAATAAGGGTATCACTTTTTTTGGCCGATATGTGACCTTCTTGGGCAAAAAGTTGCATGTCACTCAGAGGTGAGCCTCAGCGAACTAAGATGATACCAGGAGGGAATCGTACTAAAATTCGACAACAGTTTGTTTGTTTGTTTGTGGGTGTGTTTGCGATTTTCTCCAAGACTGACGAGTGGATCGCCGCCAAAATTGGTATGCACATTCAGACGGACCTGGGAGGGAAGTGTCCTTAGGAAGCTTGAATTTTGAAATGACTTATAGTTTTCGAAATACATGTATCAAGATATTAACAAAAATAACAATGCTGTTTCAGGCCTTGTCTTTTAAGGCGAGCTAAAAAGTGCAAAAAATAGAAATTCTATTGTTTGCGAGGCGCATGCACTTTTTAGCTCACCTTAAAAGACAAGGCCTGCTGTTTAGGCCTTTTGACGTCACCGAGATTGCCGTCTCGTCATCCGTCGACAATGTGCGACAGATTGATGTCATTATGCCACTCGAACGGGTATGACGTCAATACATCCCCAAGCGCTCCAAATGACATGACGCGTCTCGCATGAATTTAGCTGTTTCCCCACTGAACGGGTATTAGTGGAAGAAATAGACATTTTCAGATTTCATAATAGACAGACAATATTGAAACTGACAAACGGTGGTCTCAACCTACCAAGCAATGAGCGACATCTAACTGATTTTGCCAGAGAGGGTCACATGTGACCTGCTCTGGCAAAACCAGTTGCATGTCGCTCTTAGCTTGGCAGGTTGAGACCAACGTTTGTCACTTTCAGTAGGCCTATTGTCTGGCTATTATGAAATCTGAAAGAATCTATTTCTTCCATTCTCTCCTGGTGTCATCTTTGTTCGTTGAGGCTCAACTTCTGAGCGACAAGCGACTGCTTTTGCCAGAGCGGGTCACATGTGACCCGGCACGACAAAATGAGTCGGAATGCGCACATAAGAAGACCCAACATGTCCAAGGTGACACCAACGGTTCGCTGATTTCAGGATTGTCTGCCCATTGTGAAATTTGACTTGGTCGATTTCTGTGGTTGCTGTCTGGTTCCACCTTCGGTCTTCTTCTGTGCGACTTCCGACTCATTTTGCTGTGCCGGGTCACATATGATAAAAAAGAAAATATGTTTTTGATCAGCAAGTGTTTATTTACAGATATAAATGGAAAAAGGAAGTCAGCGTCCTTCTTTCTGAAGAAATCTTACTGGAAACCGTCGAGCTCGGGGGAGAAGGACTTTAGTTATCTCCTGGAAGGAGCAGTGAAGGTGGAGGACGTGGAAAGTGTACCGAATGAACTGTTGGGCAAGGAGAGCATAAGGTCAGTGTGCTCCACGGGTTTTGCTCTAAAAGGGGCGGCGGTGGGCCTGGTTCTAACGTCACCGCGCGAGGAGCCAAAGGCCAGCGGTATTTGGATTTTAGGTGCTCTGAGATGCGTTTTCTGAGCATCTGAGATGCATACTTGAGTGATCTAAATCATAAATATTAGGGCGGACGAATTTTTAAGAGGGGTGGGCCGTTTTTAAGAGGGGCAGATTTTGCCGTCGGTATTTGTAAGTTAACTGGTGTGGAGAACACTGTAAGGTAATACCATAAATATACCCTCTTGGCCACATTGAAGCCCCTCTGTATTGAATTTTATGCTATTTTCAAAGTGTTAGGAGAATGCATGTAGAGGTCTCATAGCCTCGTGAAGGTCCCCAAAATGCTTGCCTGATACGTACTTCAAAGAATCAAGACCTAGGTTTCAGCACACATTGGAAAAACTGCAGGCAGAGCTCTAATGTATTCAGATAGAGCATAGTGACCCCGATCCACTCTTGCAACTTAGGCAGCCCACCGTTGTCATTGGTCAGAACTATGTCCGGAAGTCCCGCCGGAAACCACATTTGGTGAATGGGAACGGAAAGGAAATTTGTAAATGTGCGTGGCAGGCATCTCTCGTGGGACACTTCGTTCTGCTGGTTGGAAAAAACTCTTTTTAGGCTGAGTGCCAGTCTTCGTCCTGGACGGGGCAGTCCAGTGCCAACCAGCAGCGGCAGAATCTTGCACCTCTACCGTTGTTGATATCAGACTATAAATCCAAAACTTGAACTTTATATATGCTAGTTTGTTTTATTTTTCATTGCAGAATTTTCAACGTGAAAAAAATTTACCAAACCGGGAAGGAAATAAAGAATCAAGAAAAAAGTAAAGGAAAATGTTGTCCTGTGATGGAAAAGGAGGAAATAAATGCAGTGGATGGCGTTTGTTTGGATATTTATGAAGGGATGATTACGGCCCTTCTTGGTCATAACGGAGCAGGGAAGAGCACGTTGTTTGGGATTATGTCAGGGATCATTCACCCCTCGCATGGGACGACGACCATTTATGGCAAGGTAAGACTGGATAATCAGGGTTTTTCGCCAGGATTGTTTTTAGGGGGTGATAGGAGGTTGCTAATAGTGCAAAGTGCGAGGGGGTCCCATTGTGTAGAAATTTTTTTGAAATAAGCAGTGCAGAAGAAACGATTTTTTTTTCAAACATCTCAGACATCAAGAATGAAACAAAAACCAAAGCTTACCGCCGCCACGTTATAATTTTAAACAGTAGTCGGTGAACCTGAGGGGGTGATGTCCCCACCGAAATAATTTGAGGGGGGGAATAGACCCCTCTGGCGAAATCACTGCATGAACATTCTGGCATATATCACACTTGCGACTGGAAGTAACTGATCTGATCAGTCGCTGTTGATGTACGCACTGCGAGCAATCGTGAATTCAGCACCTCAGAAAAACTAGGAGGATCCAATCAGTCGTCATGTCTTGACCGCGTACATCGACTCAGAGACTGGCAGCAACTCAGGTAACATCCAGAGCGTTGAGACAAGGTTTCGTTTAGAAAACTTACTGGCACATGATATTAACTCACTGACCTCATCTGTGGACCTATAAATGACGTTTCCAAAGGTCAAAGGTTATGTCAGCTGTCGCGAGATACAAAATCTACACATACAGTTCAGTTCGGGAAAGTTCAAAAATTGGGAACGTTTCCGACTTTGGCAGCGTTTCTTTTTTTGGAAGCGATTTTCGATTCCAATATCAGGAACGTTTCTGAATTTGGAAGCCCAGGGATTATGGCACAACCAAGCCTTTTGATGATGATAATTGATGATTATCGATGATTGCAGCCAACTTACGCCAGCAATTCAGATTTTACGCCGTGAAATACAGGGTCACAGGTGCTGCCATCTGTTAATGGAAAAAAAACACTTCCCGATTTTTGATACTCATATCCCGATTAGGCCTAACATGCAAATAGGCCAACACCGATTCCGATATCGGAATCGAAAACCGCTTCCGAAAAAAGAAACGTTGCCAATATTGGAATCGCTGGGCTTCCAAAATCAGAAACGTTTCCAAATTCGGAACACTCCCGAACTGAGTTGTGGTTTAAGTCTAAAGGTTATAAATTCTCTTCTTCAGAATGTCTGTTCTGATGGTGAACTTTATTCCATCCATCAAATGCTTGGTATTTGTCCTCAACACGACGTCCTGTACGATGACCTCTCGACCACAGAACATCTGGAACTCTTCGCCGAAATCCGCGGAGTACAGGATGTGAAAAGTGAGGTTGGTATTCATGCCAAATCACAAACGTGACCCTCTGCTACCAAACCAGTGTTAAAGCGAATCAAAAGCGAAAAAAAATTTGATTTAGAAATAGAATTTGAAAGGGGACGAATTTTCGGGAAAAATGTAAACAAACTTCTCCAGAATGTCAACAAAAGAAATTTTTGTGCATTCTGATTGGCTGAATTTTCTGTTTACAAACACCAGCCAAATGTAAACAAAATCCGCTTTCGATTCACTTTAAGTCGTACAGAAAATTAGCCTAAACATACTGACATGACACCAGGAGATAAAGACAGAAATAGAATAAACAAACTTTTGCAACAAGCATGACAATGTCAAGGTCAGGGGAAGCCAGCCGGCACAGCAAGTTAGCACCTCCTTCTACGAGCAGAGTGCACGCTAGCAGCGACCCTATCGCCGGGCGTAGCAATTAAGTTCAGTTAGATTTTAGTAGTGTAGAAGCGCGCTGAGTCTCAGCCGGGTTTTTTCAGGCCCGGGCTTGACACGGGTCTCAGAAGCCTGGGAATTTCTATGTTGTGTAAACAGGGCTGAAGATACAAATGAATCACTCAGACTTAACAACAGACGGACAGACAATACTGACGTTGACAGATACATTGGTCCCGACTTGCCAACCTCAGCGTGACCGATGACTGGTTTTGTGGTGGAGGGTCACATTTATCAATTTCAGTATTGTCTGTCAGAAGTGGTTAAATTATTAGGTTTATTTATCACTATCTCTTACTGATAAATATTTCTTTCTATTTCCAGGTTGAACGAGTCATTTCACTGGTCGACCTCTCAAACCAAGTTCACACATTTGCATCAGAACTCAGCGGCGGTCAGAGACGGAAGTTATCGGTTGGACTTGCTTTGATTGGAGACCCAAAGGTGCAGAAAAAAATTCGCCAGCCGTGATTTAAGTCTACTAGACTGTATTACAGTGGAAAGTGCTTTGAGACTATTACAGCGGAAAGTGCTTTGAGACTGTATTACATTGGAAAGTGCTTTGAGGCTGTATTACAGTGGAAAGTGCTTTGAGACTGTATTACAGTGGAAAGTGCTTTGAGGCTGTATTACAGTGGAAAGTGCTTTGAGACTGTATTACAATGGAAAGTGCTTTGAGGCTGTATTACAGTGGAAAGTGCTTTGAGACTGTATTACAGTGGAAAGTGCTTTGAGGCTGTATTACAGTGGAAAGTGCTTTGAGGCTGAACCAATGAAAAGAGTTGATATCTCAACAGAATGACAATGACTTACAGTATACACGTTCTCTAAGAACGCTAAACCTCCCCATTATCGAGTAGACTTCCATTATCTCTTTGGACTGCGAGCTAACGAGGGTTAACGAACCTAATCATAATCGCGAATCATTATTTCGTACCTGCAATCCTCTCCAGTAAAAATCAAATTCAAATCTACCCTGATATTTTAAGAGTCGCCGGTTGCCATAGCAACCGTATAAGTAAAAGAGCAATTCAATTTTCAGTCGTATTCCGCAGGTCACCTCCAGCGAGATGAATATTTCAATATCGAGCGATCATTTTTGTCCCTTAGGGGGCTACATTCTCCGGTGGAAGGTCGATGGAATTTTAAGATGAGGGGAGAGTCATGTGAGGTCTCGATGGTTCGGTTGAAGGAGGACGATAATTTTTCGTTCGGAATTCGGTGGTTCAGATTATGGCAAATTTTTGCTGTTTTTTTTGCGACTTTTCAGGGGCGGATCCAGGATTTTGGGAAAGAGGGGCACACTGTGCTAGAAACATTGAAATCTGCTGTGAATTTCAATGATTTGCTCCAAATTTCAGAATTTCACGGTCGATTTTACAGATTTGTTGGCTGAAAGGGGGGCATGCGCCGGGTGCGCCCCCCCCCTTGGATCCGCGCCTGCTTTTTGTTCACATGTAACTTAAAATTCTTTTGGCATCTATTGTAAAAAAATAACACAGATTTGAAAAAGAGGCAACGTGTGGCAATGCCCCATGTGTATGATTCGATCAAGGCTTTGTAGTGACGTCATCCTGGCGGCCATTCTGGAGGACACAGGGCGCAGAGGTGTGAGCCGACCATGACGTGACTTGCGTGAAGTGTGCCACACCCTTGTTTGACGTACGTCATTGGGGCATGCACGGCTCATTTCGCTGCACCTCTGCAGCATACAGTACGTTGCACAATTGATCCGCATACCTTCCTCGGACATGGCGCGGAAGGTAACCTTCAGTTCATCGCGTATGGTAGAGGTACGTCACGCATCTCTGTTGCATGACGTCGGGTGAATGACGTTACGTCTTCACTGCATGCCTTCCATGACGCCGCGCCACGTCCTCGGAAGATACGAGGATGACGCTGCATGTGGTACACGGGTGGTGCGCGGCGCGGAAGAGAGGTCAATTGTGCAACGTACTGTATGCGTCCTCCAGCATGGCGGCTTGTGACGTCATGCAAAGCCTCTGTAGACCACATTGGAAATATAATGTACAGTAGGAGGAAACCAGAGTGCCCAGAGAAAACCTGCACTGTCAAAGAGAGTCGCCCTCTGTATCACATGAGTACCAAGTCCGATCGAACCTGGAACCTCAGAGGTGACAGGCGCCGATGTTTCCATGCGCCACTCTGACAGCCCAAAGTTTCCATGTACTTGTTACGCGTCAGTGTTTTAGCGGACGGGCAATTCGCGATTAATTTCCCAAACAATTTAAACATCTGACGAATTACGAACCCCGCGGACCAAAAACTCCTGCAACAAAGACGAATAAAAGAGTTGGATAACTTTGTATCTTCCTTCGGGGTAAGAACGCAATTAATGATCCCTAACTCCACCCTTAAAATAACTGTCGTCAAAAACCGTAAATGCGTCCATTATCCAAGTTGTCATAATATGGCGTTTGTTTTGTTGGAAATAATTGTGCGTTGATCAGGGAATGATTTCTCTGAATGGCTGCGGGTTAGAAATTCGTTGTTTTGTTGTTAGTCAAAGAATTCTGTTGGTTAACCACACCCTAGGCGACGGGAGGTAGAAAGAAAATATTGAAACTATAGATAAACGGCGTTGGTTGCGGACCATCTCAGCTGAAAAATGGCAACAGCGCCGAAGGCACCTCTATTTCGAAACTTAGAAAGAAACCGTTTTTATTTTTCACGTATCTGGAGGAGGATGTTCCCTATTACCGAAGTAACGACATTCTAGAGAAATGCTCCTTTTGAGTCGGTAAAATTAAGTTTTGCCGCCTGAAACAACTCCCCAAGTGTAAAATTCGGCCGGAACCTTTCATACCAAAGGACGTCATGACGTCACGTCACAGCGTGAGCGTAGTGTGGGCCTGTACATCCAGTTTCACTTCATAAGCAAGACATTTCTGTTTTAGAAAAATCCAACGAAATTTTCTCTCAAAATTTGTGAAAAAAATACATCAACTTTTGACACACTGAAAAATACTGCACATACAGTACGTTGCACAATTAATTGACCTCTCTTAATTCCGCACCGCGCACCATCCGCGTACCACATGCAGCGTCATGTGCATACCATCCTCATATCAACGTGGTCGTCGCGTGCCGTCACGGAAGGCACGCAGTGATGATGGGTGGACGTCACGCAGAAGAGACGTGCGTGACACACCCGCACCATACGCAATGAACTGAAATGTGCCTTCCGCGTAACGTATGCAGATTACATGTAGGTACGCGGATAAAGGTAGGTCAGTTGTGCAACGTACTGTACCTTTTATTTTCCGCCTTTTCCGCTTCTACAGATATGTGGGAAAATAAATGAATGCAAAAACTTAATGGAAAATACTTTTAAATAACCGTTCTCAAATTGCCAAATAAAGTAGATGCCAAAGTTGGTTTTAGAATGCCAATATTTTGGGGTTTACAGTATGGGGCAATCATGCAATTTGTAACCAATTGACTTTAAACCTCTTAAAAAACGCCCAAACACTTTTCACCATTCACGGTCTAACACCTCTATCAAAAGCACGACCGCTTTTGAAAAACCACTATAGGTGGCTATTACGATCTATTACAACATTTAGTAACGCGATCTCCATTTTCACAAATTTGTAAAACCCCTAATCTGTTGGTAAAAAGACGCACGCTGGCACTTCCAACCCTCCAAATCCAGCTTTCAAATTTCGTTAGCACTTTCTAAAGAAGTCAAGATCGTAGACGGTGAAAGAGTGGTGTTGGTTACGCGATTCAAGTTTACCAATTATGCGCCACAATAAACCGGTAGCACCCCTATACAACAAACAATGATCCCACCTTCTTTCACGGCCGCCTACCTCGCAGCTCAACCCCGCATAATTCGACGGATAATTTCATAACGGTGTTTACCCCCTCTAAACACAAAAGAGCATTAAGGTGTCGGGTCCCCAAAGCAATGGCGGTGTCACGGAATAGGTTCTGGTGATGATGGCAATGGCGTCTAATCTTTCTAGGTATCAGAAAATCACCCTGGCATCATGGGTATTTTAAAGAGACTGTCACACCTTACCCTGGCATCATGGGTGTGTTAAAGAGACTGTCACACCTTACAAACTCCGACTCCAATAAGGATGTAACACTTCATGGGTTTAGGAGTTTCAAAACACAAATATTTTTTTTACACACTCCTTCATCAAGCTTATTAAAAGTTGTAGGGTAAAGTGGTACAATTCTAGCCCCGGTGTAACGTTTTTCAGTGAGGCCCGTGTGCCAGTGTGACATTACAATAGACTGATGGAATAAGCGGCAACTTGACAATGGGCAACACACAGAGAAACAGCGAGTCCGTTTCCCAGTGTGTTCCGAACAATGGGAATCACACAGAAAAACGGCCACACTGAAAAACGTTACACCTGTACCATTTTAGCCCCTGAGTGGAAAAATGGCCAGCATTGCAAGGAAATGTACACCGCCTACTCCAGTCACCTATAATATTCAAGACAGACTTGTCAGAGACCTCAGGCAAAAGAAATCTGCTAAGTTTATCTAAGGGCCTTGTGGTGGTTGGGGCTTGAAGACATCTAAACGAAAGGGTCACTTTTGAAACCCCAAGTCGTGGTTTGCTAGAATTAGTATAACTTCATCAATTTGCCATTCTATTAGCTATATACTGTGACAGAAGTAGCTTTGGGAAAAGCTAGCACTGAATGAGCAGCTCATCTGAGTTCTACTGAAAGGTTTCAGGATAGACTGGGGTTAAAGTGTAAAGTCGGATGACAGCTCTACCGTTGATATCAGACTATAAACCCAAACTTTAAACTTTAATACAAATACAAAAACTACCCCCACACAAAAAAGGTTAATATGGCTCCTGTGCAGCACCGATATACCACCCACCATGCACGAAATAAAAAGGGCTTTATCCCTTCCCTTGGTCCCTTATTTCATTCAAAATATAAAACTGAAGTTTAGGGCAATAAAAATGACAATTTGATCCCTCGACTCCAGGGTTAGACTCGTAAAACACATTAGTTCAAACCTGGATTGGTTATATATCACGTCCGTCTGTCCGTCTGTGTGTGGGCTTTATTTGTTATTTGTTCAATTGTTCCACGGTTTCAAATTTGAATTTCAACTGCTCGTTACCGGGTTTTTTCCAGTCAATGACACCATGATGCAGTATTTGTATTAGATTTGTATTTGTATTTTTCCATCAGGGCCGAAGCCATAGCATTATTGGCCCTGGTAAGTACGGAAGAGGCCATCTCAAGCTACTCATGTTCCTCACTTGGATGGGGTCTTTTACTTGCCCTTGCAAAGGCACAAGGTACAAGGCACCATGGCTTACAGTCAGATTGGTGAAGTGGAAACACCATCGCCTGTCACCTCTGAGGTTCTGGGTTCAATCCCCATTCAGACCCATTCTTCAAGTGATAGAGAGGGCGACTCTCTTTGACATTGAATGTTTCCACCGGGCACTCTGGTTTCCTCCTACTGTAAAGAATTTAACAGATCTCTACTAGAAAGTGCCTGAGGAAGACCCTGGTTGGGGTCGAAAATTTGCGAAATTGGGGTCAAAAATTTGCGAAATTCGGAGACGACTATATTTTTTCTATAATAAAGAATTTAACCAATATTGTTTATATTGCTAGCAAATTACTGGTCTCTCAATTCAATATTTTTTCAAAGTCACTCCTTTTATTTGTAAGGGGCCATCTGAAAATTACATTGATGCCAAAAAGACGAAGAGACTTCATCTTTTCCCTGACTCCCTCCCCCCTTGAAAAGAAGAAAAACATGTGAAGACACTAGTAAACCAAGAAAGCAATATTTATTTATGGTAAAATCTATTCTCCTGTAAAAAAGAGTGATGCCGATTTTATCAAAAAAGATGAAGTGGGCTTCCCCAAAACGAGAACCCCTCCCCCAGACAAAGTCACTTCGTCTTTTTTGGCATCAAAAAATTTTGAAATGGCCCCTACAAAAAAAAGTTAAGTTTGGGTTTATAGTCTGATATCAACAAAGGTAGAGGTGTCATCCGACTTTACACTTTAACCCCAGTCTATCCTGAAACCTTTCAGTAGAACTCAGATGAGCTGCTCATTCAGCGCTACAATCTGAGCATTTCCAACCGGTACCCATTTATACACCTGGGTGGAGAGAGGCCAGTGAGGCAAAGAGACTTGCCCAAAGTCTCACGCCCAGTGGGATTCGAACCCGGGACCCTCCGACCGCTAGTCGGAGACCTGAACCACTACACCACCGTGGCTCCCCAAGTAACATAACGGTACTCTAATATAAATATTTGACTGGAAATAATATAGCGTGCCAAATTCTCCTCACTTCAGCAGAGCCGCCTTTGCCTTGGCCCGTCAGCCATGCCCAACTTAACGAAACCGTGATTCATGCATATAAAATCCCACCATACCACAAAACACACCACGCTTCACAAAATCGCTATTTCCAACATATCACAATATATTTATATCATCGGCACAAAAACATGCAGTTTTAGAATTCATATCCTATTTTAGTAAGGGTCAAAAAGGCAAGATTTATTTTATGCAGAATTTCTTTCAATCTTGAACAATGGGATGACAAAGACAACCTTCATTCCTCATTTTACGCTGACCTTTGCATTTGTATGCACTTTAGACAAGTATATACTTGAAAAGTCTCTTTCAAATTCCGGCGATAGGCCCTGTGCATTTACAATATAAATGCACATGAAAATAAGTCATAGTTGAGGTGAAAAATCATGAGTGTGACATTATTCTTCGTTTGAAAACAGGTGTAGGCCTACCTGTTAGTTTTGATGCGATTATCGAATTTGGGATCTACTTTTAGGCATATTCTAAAGCTATTGTATTTTGCCATATCTCAAGGCCTATTCAAATGTATTCCAAGAAATTAGTCATTTTGACAGATAATGGGTCGTATGATGAATAAAACCTAGTAAATGCTTTTACTTGAATTTTGCTATACAAATGCACTAGGCAATGCTGTACAAATGTGAAGTAAAAGCATTTACTAGTCTATTCATATGACCCATTATTTCAGAAAGCCCGGAACACAGTATCTTACACTGGTCGCGATTGCCGGAACCGTGGATGCTTAGACATCTGATATCTTGGGTAGTCAGAATGACGTAGTGCAAACGTGAGCACCTAAGGCCACGGGTTCAATTCCCTGTCGTCCATAAATGTACTCATTACTGGTACTTACATGTATGCAATAGAAAGGGCAACTCTGACATAGGTTTTCCCCTGGCACTCTGGTTTCCTCCTGCTGTACATCAAATCCACCCAACATTGTCTAGGCCTAGGGCTAACTATGCCATATTTGGCACACAGCCCTAAATTCAATATTTTTATGATAATTCGCCGTACAGAGACCAAAAACCACAACTGAATAAATTAAAGCAACACTGTATTGAATTCAGAAAGTGCTCACGTCTGACAGTAGTTGTGTAAAATGTAGGGGCTTACTCTATCTGAATACATTAAAGCTCTGCCTAAGTTTTTTCAATGTGTGCTGAAAACTAGGTCTTGATTCTTTGAAGTACATACAGTACAGGTCACAATTGACATCCCTACGGCTTCGCCTAAGTTACTCGTAACTTACAGCTTTGGTTTCGCGTAACTCGCCAAAATCGCGTAACTCGCCTCGTAAATCACTGCGTAGCTAGCGAAATTCGCGTAATTCACCGCGTAACTCACCTCGTAAGTTACGCGTAACATAGCTCGTGAGTTGTTGCGTAACTTTACTCATAACTTACGCGAATTTAGGGATGTCAATTGTGACCTGTACTGTATCAGGCAAGCATTTTTGGGACCTTCACGAGGCTATGAGACCTCTACCTGCATTCTCCTAACACTTTGAAAAGACGGTAAAATTCAATACAGAGGGGCTTTCAGGTAAACGAATTCGCCCAGTTTTCTGAGGAGCTAATAATTTAGAATTATGCATTCAGCTCCTGCGAAGGGAAACTTACATTTCAAAAGATATTGTACGAACCACCGGTTTCCGCTCCGTGCCTTACAAAAATAAACCAACAATTGTCAAATAATAATAAAATCAAAAATAACCTAACAGTTGAACTTTGTCATGGGTTGAATATCATAAAATCAAAAATAATTCAAAATTTGAATTTTGTCTGCAGGGATCTTATTAAAGAGTGAGTGCATTTAATTATGTGACTCTTTAAACAGAGCTTTCTACTGTAATAGGCCTACGTCTCAAAGTGCTTTTTCCACTGTAATACAGTAATAATAATGATAATAATGTGTGAGCTTATAGTGCCTTTTACATTTAAGTGTCAAGGCACTTCACAATTATTATCCCCGGCTATAGGCCTGTTCATTCCAATTTCATATCTCCACTCCCCGGGGAGTATTACAGTCCCGGCAGCCGATTTCAGCGCTCTTGGACTAACATTCACATAGACCATCTCTACCAGCCAGGTACCCCTTTTACACCTGGGTGGGGTGAAGCAAGAGAGGCAAAGTGACTTGCTCAAGGTCACAAGCGAGCGTGTTTTTTTCTTGTTCAGGACTGGGAATCGAACCCGGGATCTTCTGATCAGAAGTCCGTCTCGCTAACCACTACACTACGCCGCTCCAGTCTCAAAGCGCTTCACATTATTATAGCGCTTCACAGTCTCTCCAAAAACCTTTCTGGGGAACTCAAGGAGCAGCTCATTCAGCACATCACTTGATCCTTTCTGAACCCGCAGCCCTTGGGTCACAATCCCTGCCTCCCTTTTTGCCCTTTTTCTCTGGGAGTTCCAGTTTCCTCCTACTCTGATTAAATTCACCGAATACTGAGTATAGAGATAGTAACGCCATATCATGTATCAATTCAACCTCTTAAAAAGGGGCAGTTCGTTTTCGTCAATTGAGGAATCTGAGTTGTGATCCTTGAGAAAATGGAGAAAGCTATGAAGCTGCAAATTGCAGCGATTATTCTGTACAGCACAACAAATAATCCCTGCAATTTGCAAGTGCATAGCTTTTTCCGTTTTCCCAAGAATCACAACTCAGATTCAGTGACGAAAATGAACAGCCCCTTTAACTTTAAAATTTGAAAACAAATTTTATGCATAAGGAATAGTATTGTCGGAGTGATGAACTTGGAGCTTTCCAGTGTGGGCGTCATATACTCTCCCATACCTGCTCTTCAACTGTATCAAATTTTTACATACAGTTCAAATGGGCAAACTTCTACTGTGTCAAATCACACTGCGTTTAAAAATAATTCAAATTTCAAATCCTTGCACTAAAGTTCGTTTCCAGTTCCTAACGACTTGCGCCATTTTCGTCTCGTTATGACCTCGCAATGACAGATCGTTGCGTGTATTCTTAATTTGGCAAAAATATCTCCGTGTGGTCACCATTTTCGAACGTGGAGTATATTAAGACCCCTTGTTCTCAAAGTAGGTCGGCGGTCAAGCAAATTGTGTAAATAATACAATCCGGGTTTTTCAATATGGCAGCCGGCGTCCATTCATCGTACCGGTCAGCTGGTATGGTGTGTTGATAAAATATCTTAAAACTGACCAATAGTGAGTCACTCGGTTGCGTACAATGCAACGAAATTGAACAATGCGAAAAGCTAAAAATAACGTGCTGGCGTCCATCTTGATTCTTCACCCGCTGGTCATCTGCCGTCGTTTGTTTGTAAAAATCATAAACTGACCAATCGGTTGAAAGCTCGGCGCACATTATGATAAAATGCGTCAATACACATGACTAAAAATAGCGTGCACATGTGGATATTAGCGATAATAGTTAATTTTCCCTGTTGTTTAGAGGACGGCGAAAATAGCCCACAATGCACCAAATGTGCCGTATCCAATGATAACGTAAAATGGTAAAAATAGCTGCAGAATTTTGCTCCTTTGTTATGCAGTTACGTAATTGTGATATTTCGTTTCGATTACGCCCAAGTCTTTGTCCGCGTGAACTTTTGACAGAAATTCGTGACTAAATTTGCGAGGGGTAAAAATGCCCGCTGCACCTGTATTATAATATCATTTTGGGGGGTATTGTTGAATTGTTGATAGCCGGACGAATGATTTCTGATCCTGAGGTCCAATGACAGATGACCAATGTCCAGTGGACAACTGACCAGTGGTCACTCAACTGTCAGCTCGTGTGTACGGACTACGGATTACGGACTACTCAGATACCTGGATTTCTACATGGATTTTTTGTGTCATTTCTGACACTGATTTCTTTGATTGTAAAGTGAGTTTTATCTTTTTCCACTTTATTCCATCTCTTAGCTTTATTTCTATTATTTAGTTTTTTTCTGAAAGACTGTCTCGCGAGTCTGCTCCAAGGATGTAACAATTTTTATTCACGGATTGTGGGACTTTCAAAAACACATAAATAATTTTTTACTTTTTACGTACTCCATCAAGCTTATTAAAAGTTGTATATAATGTAAAGGAATAGGCCCTAATTAATGGGATGTTGTTTTTCAAACACTTTCTTTGATCAAAAGTGTTACATCTTTATACAACATCCAGGTTTTTAGAGGCCTAGACTTTTTTCTCGTTACTTCTTTTTCTTTACTTTATTTTTCTTTACTCTTTCTCTTTACTTGATTTCGATCTGCATGCTTTTTCTTTACTCTTTCTCTTACCTTGATTTCTGCATGCTTTTTCTTTACTTTATTTTTCTTTACTCTTTCTCTTTACTTGATTTCTGCATGCTTTTTCTTTACTTTATTTTTCTTTACTCTTTCTCTTTACTTGATTTCTTTATGCTTTTTCTTTACTTTTTTCTCTTCATCTATTTTTCTTTACCTTCTACCTGCATTTCTGCTTTTTTCTCTAGCTAGATGCAGGTGACTGACAGCCAATCATTGTAGACACCACATCACCATCAGCAACGGTCCACAATGAAAAACGATCTTAGCCATCCTGTAGTTAACAACATTATCATCTCTTTTAATTCATGCAGCCATTTTGCCTCAAATTATGTAATCATTTAAAACAACACAAAATGTGATGAAAACAATTTTTCCCTGGAAATGTCTGTAATCTTTAAGGTAGGCCCTAAAATATCTTACATATTCGCAAAAAAATACCTGGAACATGGCAGTTAAATTTGATTCAGCAAGGACTTAATTAGATCCTTCCTAATTTAAGTAGGTTAATTACCTTACAATGCTTGAGTATCAAATTTCTTCGAATACACACTAAATCGTCTTATAAAAATTCAAAACAATGGTTATGGTTCATTTTTAAACTTCAAGGTCCTTATTTTCGGACCCTGTATGCTGTCTGTTGCTAATATATTTTGGAGAAAAAATATCCACATTGTTAAATGCAATTTTTGGCGTCAGAACTCCATCTAAATTTTCCGGCATAATATCTGAATATTTCCCTTTCAGCCCAAGCTTTTCTGTATATTTCAACCCACCCTTTTCAATTTCATCTGGATGTGTTTTGCAGACCTAACGTGTCAGGGGATTATACTGGATTAATCTATGCTGACAAATACTGGATTATAAATTTTGGACATAAAAGTTCTAATTCTGGACTTTTTTCTTATTTTCTTCAGTTGGATTACACTTTCACACTGAGGCCAAGTCAAGGTAAGAATTTTCACGGACTTTTTCAAAAATAATGAGACACATTTACAGCGCTGGTATAAACCAAGATATTAAAAAAAAAACTTTTCTACCCCGCCCCCCCCCCTCCATAGAGAGCATAGTACATTTTACACTACACTAACGTCGGAGGACATTAGGGGTCGTATTTTAGAACGTTCCTTACGTTAAGGTCGACCTTAAGTCTATTGTAAAACCATCCAGAACAATAGATTTAAGGTGGACCTTAATGTTAAGGAACGTTCTAAAATACATCCCAAAGACTTTCTGAATTCAATACAGTGTGGCTTTAAATTTTGTTCACCCCTCTCCTTTAAAATATTTTAAAATGTTTAACAAAGTGTTAAACTGTACATGTAGTACATAATAAACAATATTGGAATCTACGTACACACACACCAACACGCGCGCGTAAGATACCGTTTTCTAAAGTATTTGCTCGCGATGTCAAAATGTTGTTAAACAATTGAACTTGAGAAATATGAGTTGTCACTCAGCGAATGGACAGGAGGGAACCGTTTCCTGTTGTCACCGTCCGCCATTGTTATCAGGACGGCCGACGCGACATTCTGCATTTCACCACCGACGTTGTTCTTGGAACGCAACGTTATACTTAATGCTCTTTTTTCAGAATTGAAAAAATTATTTTTGTCCCCCTGAATGCAATTTTCCATTTCCTGGTACAATTCATTTTCTAGTTCGAGCATTTTGCTAAAAATTTGTAGTTTACTGAGACAGGTGGGGGTTCAAATTTAAAAATTCTTGGAATCGAAATTTCCTTTCATTAGACTTTTGTGCTGATAAATTTTATAATCCTGGCTCTCTTATCACAATTTTCTCCGCAGACTCTGGTTTCCTCCTGCTGTATAAAAGATACATGTAAATTTGGACCCTTCATGTGATCGAGAGGGTGATTTCTTTGAATTTTGTCAGCACAGGTTTTCTGCAGGAACTCTGGTTTCCTCCTGCTGTATAATACATAAATTTGGACCCTTTTAGAGGGGTGCATCAAACATGACTTCAGACCCTTTCATCTTGTTAGATTCCCAATTCGTTCTTGGTATCCAAGACCAGTCTACTGACTACGACAAGAGACTAGTCTCCTTAAAGGGGCACTGTTTCCTTCCCTATCCTGCGCTAAACATACGCGCATTAAAGGGAGACCTCTATAATGTTGTTAAACCACTGCTTATCAACCTCGCCCCATGTAGAGTAACTCTCGTTCCTAGGGTATTAATGTATGCATTATACATACATTCTCATTATCATACATTCGCCAATACTGGGGCGAAAGGCAAAAATACACCATTGGAGAATGATGCAATCACCGCCGGTGGCGCCAGCTATCGACAGAAATGGCAATATAGTGGCCCTTTAAAGGAATAGGCCCTATTTAATGGGATGTTGTTTATCAAACACTTTCTTTGATCAAAAGTGTTACATCTTTATACAGGTATATCAAGGTTTTCAGAGGGCCGTTTTAAATTACAATTCGTATGGTGAGACAGCCCCTTTAAGAGTTTGCAATACAGAACAAGTGACCAAGGTTTTCCAATGACCACGGGCCTTGAATATTGTCTTGACATGACTCCGTCATTGTTGCTTTACCTCAAAAGTCGGCGTACCTTCGGAAAGGCCGCCATTGTTTTCAAAAAAAGCCTGCTGACGATCTCAAATTCCCGGCTTTTCCTCTTCTCGGTGTTGAAAACAACTTCCTGTTTGCATTTTACGGACCAATCAGAGGAAAGGAACTTAGCGCTAGGCCTTCGAAAAGTCGCAAATGTTTTGTGCGCCAGGAATAAAGGACCAAGGTTGGTTTTTCTTCTGCGGAACAATAGGCGTCGAATTCATCAGTTTGAAGACAGTATGACGATGTGTTCTCATAATATTGAACCTGTTTATAAAACGGTAACCAAGTAGGCCTATTGGCATATCCGGTCCGTCTTTCAGCATTATAGTCGCATAAAAACACGCTGGTGGTTTCGTTACAATAGTTTATTTTTAAAATCTTCCACAATCTTTATAAAATGGGAGAAAAACTTTCGATAAAAGCAGGGAAATGTTGAATATGACAGTAGCCTCGGGTCTTGGCAACTTATCTTTGAATTTTCTCGCATAAAAACCATGAAAAGTTAGTTTGTCATACGCACAATAAAGGATGTCGTCGGGAAATATTTGAACGGAAATCTCTTGTTGTTCGGTAGACAGTCTTTGAATTATATCTGTGTTCAGAAAATACTGTTTGGGAAGACATTTTCTGATATTTTTCCCAAAATGTTTTTTCATGAAGGTTGATGGCCTGTGGTTAAATATCATCATGTTAACGATATTCCTAAGGTATGGACATCATCATACTAAAATTTGAGAATAGTTTTTTTTTTTGTTCGTTCGTGATTTTCTCCAAGACTGACAAACGAATCGCCGCCAATCTCGGTAGCAGGTGGCGACACGAAGCCCGAATTTTGATATGACTTAGTTTTCGAAATATCAAGATATCAATGAAAATAACAATGCTGTTCAGGCCTTTTGACATCACCGAGATTGCCGTCGCATCATCCGTGACGTCGGCAATGTCAAGTTACAAAGTGACGTCATCACGCTGCTCGAACGAATATGACTTTGTCCCCCAAAGGCTCCAAATGACGTGACGTATCCCGCACGAGTTTAGCAGTTCTCCCACTGAACAGGTATTGCCTAGTATATAGAAATATAGGAACTTGTAATTTTGAAATTTGCGGGCCACAAAATTATTTCCTTTTACAGGCATGACCAGTTCACTTTAATTCGGCCACTATTGTCTGATGGTGTTTAAAGCTGAACTGCATGTGCAAACGCCCTTCGAAGTATCTCCAGAACATGGCAGACTACTCCAGGCCTGTTTGGTGGCGCCACTGTGAGGGACACTAAATCATAGACTTGTCTCCCCTAACATTTCCTTTAACAGCCTTTTACAATTGGAAAAAGCCTCACGTGATAATGAGGAACCCGCGTGCCGTTTATCCCGACAGGTCGGCGCAGCGATCGATGATACCGAACCAACGTCATTGACGTCGTTTTATGTGCTGACGTTGCGTCATGAAAAAATCTGCTGTACATTTTTCTACAGGAAAAAATAAGATAAAGATGTTGCCGTTATCGCCATCCTACCTCTTTATTTTAAGAAAAAAAGCAAAGAAATTGCAGAAATTTTCATCCGCGACAAGATGGTGTAAATTTTAATGTCATGCGACCGAAAAAATAGGGTTTATTTCACGCCAGAAGTTAATGAAAATTACTTGAAATCACATTGAAAAAAGAAACTTCGGTCACATCGATCGCAGCGCCACGTCGTGACGTTAGTTCGTCCGGTTCCTCATTGTTATTTTCAAAATACTTGTTGTATGATATAGGCCTGTGTGCAGGTTTCTCCTTAAACCATAGGACTTGAATCTGAATTTCAAAAATTTTATCCCACAAAGAAAGCTATACATGTATATAATACAGAATAATAGTTACTAACCTATCCTGGTGACTTTTGAAAATTTGCAATGTTGAACAGTATGACTTCAATAAACATGCCTACTGGCATTTTTTTTTGCACAAAAGTTCTGATTTTACACCTATTCTCACACAATCATTTAACAAAAGATCGCGCATTTTCCCCGAAGTTATGGATTTAACGAAAACACTATCAATTTCGTATTCTTCGGCATGTTTTGAGGCGATTATGCATTTTATTAGTGAGTGTTTGCGATTTGAAATGACTTAGGCAGATGTGTTGTATTATGGAATGAATAAGGCGGCCTAGGTGAGGCATAGCATCTGCTAGGCTGCAGGCACTGTACAAGCTCCCATCCACGCATTTGTCATCATTCGATGCTGTTGTAAAAGATGGAATTATACGGATTTAAAATGTGATGAGTCCTAAAATATCATACTGGGGGCGGGGGAGGGAGGGGGTGCATAACAGACTTTTTCACAAACATTTTTGACAAACATTTTTGACGTAACGCCCCTTATTTGTGTGTTGGTCTAGGAAAACCCGTCAGATGTCGCATTTGAAAAATGTTAATGTTAAAGGTGCTCTAGTTCGAATTGTAAACATTACGGTGTGCCACCTATTGTGAACTTCTGGTACTAACAAATCAGATAAAATCGAATTAAATCTCGCCTTTCACAACTTTTTGTTTGTTTTTGAGCGTAAAATCTTAAATATATTTCAGTTACAAGAATATTTATCAAGATAGATATAAAAATATATAACATTAATGTTTTGGTATACACGGTGCTGCCACCTGTCCGAGGAAAAATAATTATTATAATCAACCATGTAAATAAACTAACAGTAATGTTTATAATTCGAACTAGAGCACCTTTAAGTTCATCAACCTGGAGTAGTTACAGGGTATTGCGTCTGCTAATATTTTTTTGTTCGTAACCGTTTTGCTCCTGAATCATAATCGCGACAAAGTCCGAACAGAACATATTGTGTTTCAAACTCTGGGTGTGTATAAATGTGGGAACAGAAAAAGTCATCATGGATTACAAAATCATTGTTCGGAATCGCATAATAACGGCGTATCACCTCGGGGATTGTGGGTAATGCGTTGACACGTCTCCTACTGTGGTCGGAAAAAACGTTCAGCAAATAGTCGCGGTGGGATTTTTTTAGCGCTGAGAGTTTGGTCTTGGTTTTATGTCCTGAGGGGCTGATGTCGGAAAAAGGGAAAGTACGGAAAAAATTTATGCGGTTGCGGAGGAAATAATTGTTGTCATGTGCTTTAGGGTTTGCGGTGAAAAAAAACGTGAGCATTCTTTCTCGCGAAGGGTCTTAAGGGGAAAATATTGTGTGTGGCTTCCATCTGTTAAAAAGGGCATCATATAATCATATGCCTTCTGGGTTTTGCTGACACAAACTTCGACCTATGCGAGCGTCTGTGGTAATAAAAGGAAGGCAGGTTTTGCAAAAAAGGTGATATTATGTGAATATTACATGTTATTCAACGTGGTAATCGTTTTTAACCTTGGGCGGAAGTGCAATTAAAAATGGCGTCATGAAATGTGCTCAGGAAACAGTTGCTATGTCGATTTCGTGAAAAAGCTTGTCACTTTTGTTACGATTCATTCCCGCGGCTGTGTTAGGGAGCTTGTNCCATAAGTTCACCACAAAATCGCCAGCAATTCGCCACTCAATCGCCAGAAATTAGCCAAAAAACCGCCGAAAAATCGCCATCCATTCGCCGAGAAATCGCCTTCATGCCTCGGCGATTTGTTGGCTATTTTTCGGCGATTTGTTGGCGATTTTCGGCGATTAATTTGGACAAGCTCCCTTACTTGTATCATAAATCTGGCATTATGGAGCATTAGCATCGTGTTTCAGAACCTAAGGGTACAAAAGGTGTGGCGGATATCCTCATACCCCTAAAATCTTTGGAGCCCTTTTTCTGGAAGAAATACATAAGGGGTGTTCTGTGTCTGGGTATGAATTATGGTACCAAGGCCTGAGGCCCTGTCTGTCCGAGTCACGACCGACTGAAAGGGCCAAAGTTTGGTGTTTTGCCTTTTTTTCTCACCCTTTTTAACCCAAATTGCACTCAGACATTGTATTGCGAGTTAGTGTCAAATATGAATATGAAATAGAAATCGGGTTTCTAAGGTGAAAGACATTGCTTCCTACCAGAATCGAACCCACGGACCCTCGCATAAGGCATCAATCGCCAGCACTAAGGGGCAGCACGCCTTAAACCACTAGGCCAAATCCCCATCTTCAAAGAAGATGGTTCAATGGCCCACGTTTAAACGAGGCGAATATTGCCCATATTTAGTGTCAAATATGGGCGATATTGGGGAAATGATGTACCGGTACTGCAGGAGGAAACCGGAATGCCCAGAGAAAACCTGTGCTTTTAAAAAGAGAGTTGCTCTCTCTGCATGAAGATATATCTGGGCAGGGTCCCAGTTTAATACTCGCTGCGAAAATTGAACCCCTAATAGACAAATCCCAAATTGACGAAAACGAGAAAGATCTGCGCACTCAATCCGCCGAAATCGTAAACAGAACCTCGGTCTGAAACTGAATGATGTGACGCAGAGAACCCCACGATCATGTGACGACAGTGAGTTCGACGACGTTGCGTCAGAGTCGACCATTGCTGAATCATGGATTGCGTCACGTCAGCTGGTTTCAGGTCGAGGTTGTGCTTACGATTTCGGCGGAAGTGCGCAGATCTGGGAATTTGGACTTTGTCTATAGCCTAGTGGTTATCACGTCTGCTCAGCAAGCGATTGGTCCCGAGTTCGAATCCAGCCCCTGCTATATGGGGTTAATCATCCCCGGCTCTTCAGTCTGTCACATGGGACAGTAAGCCATGGTGCCTTGTACCTTGTGCCTTTGCAAGGGCAAGTAAAAGACCCCATCCAAGTGAGGAACATGAGTAGCTTGAGATGGCCTCTTCCATACTTTACCAGGGACAATAATGCTTTGGCTTCGGCCCTGATGGAAAATACAATACAATATCACAAAAATAGTCATATTGTGTATCACCTGGCCCTCATTCCACATAAGGGTCCACTCAAGGAAAGGGCAACCGGTACTTAAATGTAGCCCTGGTTACCCAACCCCCAAAATAGCTCCAACGAAATTCCCACTCAAAATATCTTTCACAAGATTAGACATAACCTTTACGGATATGTCAAAAATTAGAACCCTCGGCTAAATACGTTTTGAATTTGTTGACCGGGGGTCAGCAGGTCTGCGGGCCATTTTTGGCAAACGTTATTCTCGATTTGGGGGGTAATTATGTCACCCTCATGGGTGGTATGACATGTCTCAACACATGATGGCCCGTTTCAAAATTTTCGGGATTTTTGTGGAATTCAGGAGATATGGGTCTTTTTATGTCGTTTCTAGAACAAGGTTCAACCTTCTGTCGTTCTTGACTTGGGGCACACTCGTCCCCAGTGGCCTCGAGCTTAATACTAGCGATACGCTCTCAACCACTGGCACACATCGGGCCTAATCATGTTTCTGAACGCTAGATGGCGCAAACTGTCATCAACCAATCAGCGACCAGTATTTCACGCAACTAGGGGAAAACATGAAACATTTTCTTATTGGCTGATCGCTCATTGGCTGGTTGATCGAGCGCGTTCGTCAACAACTGGTAGTGACATCTAGTGTTCAGAAACGGGACTTTGGCACCAAGTGTTTCAGTGGTTGAGGGTGACAGCTTCGAGCGGAGGCCGATACCACTGAATTATTGAGTGTAGACTTGTGGCAAGTAAATTTTTTTGTACATTTGTGTAGGCCAATAGTAAAAACAGCCATATATGTTAATTTGAATAAATTATGTTTTAAGTGCATTTTCACCACTAGTGACATCTACAATGTAGTGTTCAGAAACGGACTTTGGCACCAAGTGTTTCAGTGGTTGAGGGTGACAGCTTCGAGCGGAGGCCGATACCACTGAATTATTGAGTGTAGACTTGTGGCATGTAAAGTTTTTTGTACATTTGTGTAGGCCAACAGTAAAAACAGCCATACATGTTAATTTGAATAAATTATGTTTTTAGTGCATTTTCACCACTTTTTAAAACGTCGAGGTGTCAGCCATCGCAGCATACTTCATTGAGTGTATAAAACTTTCATTGCAGCGCTCTCCAAAAACGTGACAACATTTTCAAGCCCGCTTTTTTACCGGAAGTATCCCACTATACGCGACCTTGTGCCATCCCTTCAAAACGTGTTTGAATATCGAGAAGTATGTAAACGTACCGGCGTGACTCCGTACGGTGTATTGATCTGCACGTGAAGTGCCCGTGAAGTGGCACTTTGTGTCATTACGCCGAGTAAAACAGCCCCCATTGATGTTATATGCAGGAGTGCTGTGGTAATTATGCGACAGAAAAACAACGTTTAAGCATCGAATTTTGTAAGGCAACTTCAAATATTTTGTCCTTCACCTGTAGTATTGAATTCATTTACTCCTGACACAGAAATGAAAAATTCAAGATAGGTTACAAGTTGTTAATAAATGACATATTTTTTCCACTTTATGGGACGTATTCTCAGCAAATTTGAACATATTTTTCATAAAAATTTCATCGGAGTAGAATTTTGCATTTTTTTTTCTTTTTTTTCTCAACATTATAAAACTGAACCAAATTTTGGATCAATTTTGTGATAATCATACTAAAATTTGAGATGAGTTTATTTGTTTGTGTGTACGTGATTTTCTCCAAGACGGACGAACGGATCGCCGCCAAACTTGGTATGCACCTGCAGGCAGACCTGGGAAGTGTCCTTACGAAGTCCGAATTTTGATATGAATTATAGTTTTTGAAATATCAAGATATTAAGGAAAATAATGCTGTTCACGCCTTTTGATGTCATTGAGATTTCCGTCACGGCATCCGTGACGTCAGCAACGTCATGTTACGAAATGACGTCATTACGTCCCCCAAGGGCTCCTAATGACATGAAGCCACTGAACGGGTATTTCCTAGTTATTTAAAGCCCCTCTGTATTGAATTTTACGATATTTTCAAAGTGTTAGGAGAATGCAGGTAGAGGTCTCATAGCCTCGTGAAGGTCCCCAAAATGCTTGCCTGATACGTACTTCAAAGAATCAAGGCCTAGTTTTCAGCACACATTGAAAAAACTGCAGGCAGAGCTCTAATGTATTCAGATAGAGCATAGTACATTTTACACTACACTAACGTCGGAGGACGTATATTAAATAAGCACTTCCTGAATTAAATAGGGCCGACAGTATGCACGGTTTAATAAATGTTTCATGAAAAATATCTGAATTGATATCCGCATATGATTGGAGGAAAATGAATTGAAAATTAAAACTAACCTTCGAACAGAAAAAAGAAATTGACTTGCATTTTATTAATAAATTCAATTATGAAAATCGTGGGTAAAACACGTGTCACCTCTGAGGTTCTGGGTTCGATCCCCAGGCACTGACACAGAGGGTGGGGGCTGTCTTTGACAGCGCAAGTTCTTGGGGCACTCTGGTTTCCTCCTGCTGTGCATGAATTTGGCCCCTTTCATCAGGTGATAGAGAGGGCAACTGTACTCTTTGACAGGGTTATTTTTCTCGGCACTCCGGTTTCCTCCTACAGTACATTCGGCCTTATTCTTCATGCATTCCTCGTTTTCTCCCCAAACACTCTGGTTTCCTCCTGCTATGGCCTTTGAGCTTTCATCGCTCTATATCGGCTTCAACTCTCAGTTCCAATATTGTATATCACATAGCAACTTTTGTTGTTTCCCGGAAACCGGACACAGGACCAGGTGTCCGGTGACACGTTCCTAACAGATTTGGAACGTAACTCAAATACCGGTTTGACAGCAAGCACCAATTGATGCCAGAATCATTGCAATATTTGTGTAACTGCGTCAGCGGGTCTCGCGAAACCCGGGTTGTGTCTTCGAAATGACGGGGGACAACACGCCCATGTCTTCGCAAACGAGGTCAAGTCGAGAGGTGCTTCACAAAATCAACCCTTCCATCGCAAAGGCCGATTATGAATATGAAAATTTGTAAAAAAAGGTGTACCGTAATAGTACACCTTGCAAGGAAATGGCGCTTCACATGCGTAGGACGTTATATTACATCTGGAACCTTGTTTGTCAAATACTTTTTTTGGCAATTTTTTTAAGAAAGAAAAATTAGAACTAAAAAAAATTACACAGTTAAGGGGTTAAAAAATGCAAATTCATTTCTTTGAGAAAAAATCGCATGTTGCTGCGAACGCCTTTTGTTTTTTTGGACAAAGGTTCCAAAATTTCATTACCGTTTCCAATGCCAACGGCCGAAATTTTACAATATTAGTACGTAGAGTATCGCCCAGATGACCACTTCAGAAAAAAACTTTCAAGTGCTTTATTTAAGTGCTGCCAACTTGTCGCTGTCGTGAATCGACACGCGACGGATAGTGTCCTTGTAGTGTCCATTTTTGACAAGGACGGACAAATTCTCGTTGACGATTGTCAAGGACGTTCGTCAAAATTTTTAAATATGCAAATTAAGTGGAAGAGGAACTTAAAGCTTGGCGATGATGGTGATTTTCACGACTTGAGTTTTATTGTCGCTTTTTGTCTTTCGAAAACACAATAATTTCAGCGATATTTTTACGAGTTGCTTTTAAGCGTTTTTCGACATCTGTTTAGCTGATCATTGAGCCTCGGCCGCATGGCGACCACGCGCGAACTGACCACTTGAATCGTGAAGCACTTTCCAGGAAGGGACGCGTATTGAATTGTATTTTTCTGTCAGGGCCGAAGCCAAAGCATTATTGTCCCTGGTAAGTATGGAAGAGGCCATCTCAAACTACTCATGTTCCTCACTTGGATGGGGTCTTTTACTTGCCCTTGTAAAGGCACAAGGTACAAGGCACCAAGCTTTGAGACTGTATTACAGTGGAAAGTGCTTTGTGATTGTATTACAGTGGAAAGTGCTCTGAGACTGTATTACAGTGGAAAGTGCTTTGTGACTGTATTACAGTGGAAAGTGCTCTGAGACTGTATTACAGTGGAAAGTGCTTTGAGACTGTATTACAGTGGAAAGTGCTTTGTGACTGTATTACAGTGGAAAGTGCTCTGAGACTGTATTACAGTGGAAAGTGCT
>NMRB01004439.1:18151-30445 GCA_002633025.1 Notospermus geniculatus
CCCCCGTTTGCCAGTGCCTCCCAACAAAAGATTGACGGATAAGCCGCGACGTGACTATGGGGGAGGCACTGAATTCAACATGTCTTTCTCAGTCGACCCGCAAAGGTATGAACAGCGCCACGACGTGTCAGCCGCGGTATTTGGCGGTACTAACTGCGAAATCACTGAACGAAAGCGAGGCAGTGACGTAGGCGTAGCAGACGCTATAAAACAATCACTAATTACGCACGATTAGTCAATCGTTTGAAGGTGGCGTGATGTTTACATGTTGAAGGATTTTTCTCTACGAAAGTTGCCGAAAATTTCATCGAAATCGGTTCAGTTTTGGCCGAGTTATCGATCGAAAGGTAAACTTGTGTTTTCGAAAACAGGCGTGCTTCAAAGTGCGTACACTTTCTTAGAATAGTATTTTGAAACTTCTGCTTAGGTCATTCGGGTTGTTATAACATAGAAGAATCCACATGCGAAGCGTGGTTTTATGCACGCATGTCTGAGGGGTTGAAAATCACCCCGAAACACAACCACATTTTCAAGAAATCGCCTTCCCTTTATCCATTGTCTACTGGTTCCATGGGCTCCGACGGTGGCGCTGACTGCTAGATTCGTCAATCAGCGCCGTGTCGACGTCGAAGGAACCAGGTTATGGCTGCGAGAATTGTTACCTACTGCTGTTCAAACTGCGTACAAAAACTTGGAATACCATGCCGAAGTATGAAATTAACACAGATTGGAGATTGATAGTTTCTTCGTCTATTCAGTTTTGCTGGTTTTATGCAGGCTAATATTTATGGAGTTATGGCGATGTTTTTAACAACGCCCTACTCCAAATGACCTCCAATTCTGTGCGTAGGACGAAATTTCTTAAATGATTTCTCTTCACTCGTTTGCTTGATGCCAAAATAAATTACACTAATGGAAAGCTCAATGTCTTCGCTAAACACTGATATATGGTTTATGTGGTTGAATTTGAACGGCCTTCTCGATAAACGCAATTTTGTGCGAGGTGTCCGATTTCTCGAATGAGGAACTCGAGAAGTCTCGTCGAGGGCCCCGATCGCCTATTATTTTCCCGCGCGCAAAATAAATCTGCCGTAGAAAAGGACCTTTGCGGGTCGACTGTTCTGTATTTGAGTGTCCGCCGAACAATAAAGCGGGCATTGTCATACGGGGGGAATTCTCATACATTACACCGGGAATGAAATCCCATATGGTCCGGGCTGGATTCGAACGCTTGCTGCAGAGCGGACGTGACAACCACCCGGCTATCAATAATTGAGTGGTGGCGATTATGAGATTAAAGCCGTTCCGTTGTTCTCATTCCTCGCAATGTAGAGAGCATGATCCTATAACGTTAAATCACATCCATCTAACAAATTAGAAATTAATAATGAAAACTGCAATATCCGGAGTGGGAAGCTCCATTTTCTATGAAGGCGTGGATGCCCTTTTAAGTGCCTCAGTATGCATTAGGTTTTCTGTCTCGTGGAGGCCGATGTAACATGTGGCCTTTAGGCTGGGTTTACATAGAGCCACACGAAATACGATTATTCGACACGGTACGTTGAAATACGCGTGTGTTGATTAACTGACAATGGATTTTCCATTTGCCGTTTACATTCGTCTAGACGCATGGGGTTACGTAGAGAGTGGAGTATAAACACGTTTTGAAGAGAACGAGCATGTTCGTTCTTTCAGGCGTGTGCTGACTTCGCGAGAAGATCTTGCGTTGTTTCAAAGTACGTAGATGGGTATTTTGGGATGTTTCCTCATCAAATATCACATGTATCACGAAGTGCTTGAGACTGAATGGAAATATGCCAAAAGTCGAGGCAGCCTGTCAAATGCCCAACACACGATGAACGCCTATGTAAACCGCCGTGTTGGCGTGTCGTAATATCTGCGCGTACCGTGGCGTGTCTTCCGTGTATCGACACGCTCTATGTAAACCCAGCCTTAGGCAACCTCGTTTGTAGGTTTACAGACGCGGTCAATGTACGCGGTGTACCACGGCACTAATTCATGGTGGCGAGGTTGATCATGATCTTGTGCCGTGTAAATGCATGCTCGACAAGACTGTTCAAATCTATCTATTTGAACGAGGTAAGCTACTAATTAGGCATTGAGACTGTTGTTACACATAAAGGAATGATTGGAACATGTTACCTTACCTGGTGAAGGGCATCTTCGATAATCGAAGGCCGATCTGCTCACCACTGCGATCTGCTCACCGATCTGCTCATCACTGCGTTACATCGCACATCACCCTTTGAGAAATAGACAGGTCCGCGGCGTATCTTGGTACGATGCCAACTTACCGGTCGACCAATCATATTGCACTTTATATCGGGTCTTCGGCTACCACTATTTGTACCACGATTCAAATTTTACAAAACCGGTTCTGATTGGCCTCCTCTTCAAGAGGCAGCAGATTCGCCGCGGACCGGTCAATTTCTCGAAGGGTGATGTGCGATGTAACGCAGCGGTTAGCAGATCGGCCTTCGATTATCGAAGATGGGTGAAGGGTTAGTCACGTTATAACAGCGCCCTTAACTTCTCAAGTGATGAAAAATGTATGGCGGCCATTTTTGTCAGCTGAGGTTTCGACGACATAGTATCAGTCCGGCCGGGGGTTTACCACTGGCTATATATAGGTTGGACAGGACACCAGACTTATCAAGGTGGGGAGGGATAAAGAGTCACCTCATGCATACTATGGGACATAAGAGCCAACTTGCGCGAGGAAACTCCTGGGCGGCGAGGTGCATTGAAACGTTTCGCTAATGTAGAAAAAGCCCCATTAATGAGATGATCATGGTCACTAGAGACCAAGATGATTACGTCAGGCATCTGCATTTTATGTGAAAGTTATGGTGCATCTTGAATTTTTAAATTTTCACTTCGTATGAAATGAAAGATAAATTCCGAAGTTTCATATACACCGTAACTCTATCGGTCTAATGTCATACACTAAAACCATCTTCTTAAATACATTACGTCATGGAAATTAGTCCAATTTCGTATTTCAATTCGAAATTCGTGTTTCGTCAGATTTGCGGAACCTCACTAAATATAAGAAATACAGAAATCTCAGTAAGAATTAAGATACTACGTCGAAATTGGGAAACATTTAAGTAACAGCATGGTGGCTCTAGTTTTTAAGTCACGGAGACGACAGGTTTCAATAAACACTTCGGCCCACATTTCCAATGCTGTTTTAACGCTATAATGCATTTTAAAAAGACAAAACAATGTTTTTAGCAAAAAATCATATTTTGGAAGTTCTTAGCTTTAGAACGCTCCGACCAAAACGCATTTTTACTTTCATATTTTCAAAAGGATTTTAACGCTAAAACGTATTTTAAATCTCCCCTTAAAAACCGTTTTCGCTAGAGCAACATTGTTACAACAGATGGCGCTCCTGCCTCGCACCAATCTGTTACACCGTGCTCACAGGATTGTGGGAAATCAAGATGGCGCCGGGTGATTGAAAGCGAACTACTTGGCTTGGCTGATCATGTGATCCCTCGATCCCCGTAGTTACTAGGCTCAAAATACCTACAAACCTCGCTTGTTATGATAGTTGTTACTTGCCATACAATTATTCACAAAAAATCTGTAAATATATTTGCATTAAACAACGCCAATAACTTGGATTTATTTTCCGGTTAAGATTCCTACGTTGTAATGAGGTCGCGGACGTACACGTCGGCCAAATCTGGCCGATGTGATGCGTTCCACGGCTACACAGGTCTGTGCAAAAGCAGTCTGACGCAAGCAGTCTCGCGCAGCCTGTGTGTACACAATGCTAGAGCAAGGTAGGGGCATGTCTAACTTCCTGTTGGCTTGTCTTGTCACAGCGACAGAGGTGACTCCAAGGCACATTATCTTCGAAGTTGTTCACTTGCAGGCCTATGGCACCGCCGCAAGAAATGAATCACCCCACATGTAACACCTATTATTGTGGTGTTACGCAATACGTGTCTCCCACTAACCTTGTTGAAACACGTTTTAACAACGCTGGCTGAAACAACGTTTCAGTAAGAACAGCGTTTTATCTCAAAGCACTTTTGAAAATATGGATTTAAAATGCTTCTCAAGTTGGAGCAGATTTTTGTTAAAACAGGTTTCGGATAAAACAGCATTGAAAATATGGGCCTTTGGGTCTAAACTAACGATACTTTGGCCCACATTTTCAAAGCTGTTTTAACGCTAAAATTCATCTTAAAAAGATAAAACGATGTTTTTAGGAAAAATCATATTTTAGAACTTGTTTCAGTTCTAGTACGCTCCGACGAAAACACATTTTTACTTCCATATTTTCCGAAGGGTTTTAACGCTAAAACATAGCTAGAGCAAGGTAGGGGCATGTCTAACGTCCTGTTGGCTTGTCTTGCCACAGCGACAGACTCCGGTGTTTTGTCTGCCAGTGTTTCTGAGAGTCAGTGTCTCCCCCTGTTGTTCGGAAAGCGCTGACAGACAGATCGACATGTTTCTCTGTGTGTCCCTTATTGTCAGGTCAGGAGTGGAACACTCACAGATGGAGGACACTTGCAGATGTTACACCGGGCCCATATTTTCAAACCGTTTTAACTCTAAAATGCATTTTATTCTAGCACTTGCAGGCCTATGGCACTGCCGCAAGAACCATTTTAACATTTAAAACGCTGCTGCACTTTTTAAAATATGAATTTAAAATGCTTCTTATGTTAGAACAGATTTTTGTTAAAACAGGTTTCGGATAAAACCGTTTTGAAAATAATGGGCCTTCGTGGCTGAATCCACACACTGGCGTCCGTTTCAATGTGTTCGTAAAGTACTTACTATCTTAATGTAGCCATTCCAAGTCCATGAAGTTGTATCAAAATATGAACTACGTAAAATGTCCAGTTAAATAACTTTGGCAAATACGACGGGTTAACTTATAGATACCGAGTAAAAGATCAGTATTTGGTGAAATCTTGGAGGTGTTGTCTTCTATGTTTTCTACCTACAAGGCTATAGTGACAACAACGTACACACGCACTTTATGATCCGATATCAATAAAAGATTGTGGACAAAAGGATATTCTGTAGACCATATCGTTTCAAAAAGACAAGGAATTTGTTCCACTAGTCTTTTGTGACCACTTACTGTAGCGAAAAGATATAGGTTTGAATCGCTATCATTTAACATGTTTCAGTTCGTGAGGTTCCCGCTGATGGGGCCTGATGAATTGAGCGTTTACAGGTGTTATATCTGCCAGTGTTTCTGTGGGCGAGTGTGTCCCCTTATTGTTTGGGAAACGCTGGCAGATAGATCGACATGTTTCTCTGTGTGTCCCCTATTGTCAAGTCGCCGCTTATTCCGTCAGACAATAGGAGGGAAACACACAGAGATGGGGAATACTTGCAGATGTTACACCGGTTTGGGTCTGTAGTGGTGTTTGGCTGAGTTTGGCCAAACTTTATTATCCAAGTCCACGGGGAACCCACTACGTTTCCTTTCCCAGTATACGAAGGCCAGTATGGCGGCTAAAGGAATCTATAAAAGGAACCACTTTCGCTGTTTGACCAATGAGTCAGTGCACGTCGCTTAAGCCCGTGTCACACTGTCCCGAAATTAGACACCAGATGGCCACACGAACATGGAATTTTGAATTTCGCGTGAAGATGGCCCCGAAGTCAACTTCCAGAATCTTGCAAATTTTCGATCCCAACCGGGGTCTTATTCAGGCTGGCACTTATCAGTAAGATTTCCAAAAGTTTCCAAAATTCGTATGGCCATCGGGTGTCAACTTCGGGACAGTGTGACACGGGCTTTAGGCTGTACTGACAAATACATGTACATGTAGGTTGTATGGAAAACTTCATGAAGAATGTCTACAATTTACATGCAGTAGCCGAATTTGGTTTGGGGATTTACGAACAAACTTTCTTGGCAAGATATATTTGACGCCAAACAAATATTACCGAAGCCGCGCCATGAAGGCTCACTGTCTGTAACTGTATCGTATTCAGGTACCGTATGGTATTTTATCGCAAAACTTTCTTGTATCTCTTTCTTGTATACTAATATTCTTTACTTGTATCTCCTTTATTTGTGTAACATAAAACTGTTCGGGTTCGGAGATTGTTTGGGCTACTCACAGGGTACTGATGGACGCCTCGTTTAAATACGGGCCATTGAACCATCTTTTTTTGGAGATGGGGATTTGGCCTGGTTTAAGGCGTGCTGCCCCTTAGTGCTGGCGATTGATGCCTTATGCGAGGGCCCGAGGGTTCGATTCTGGTAGGAAGCAATGTCTTTCACCTTAGAAACCCGATTTCTATTTCATATTCGTATTTTACCGCAAGACGTCTAAAGCAAGGTTCATTGGCACACGGATCCGATCCGTTTCCAGGCCGTTTGCTCTGAGTTTTCCGGATGAAGTCCATTTGGTAGATTTTTTACGGACCTGAACCGGACTAATTCCGTGTGCCAATGAACCTGGCTTTAAGAGGATGATCGTTCTTCACCTGAGCGACGTCCGCACTTGGATGATGGAATGTCAAACATCAATCGCAAGAGGCATGAAATGGTATCAGTCCATACTCGGAGGTACCTCGGCAGCTATGGCCGTGGGGTACCCAGTAGATGTTCGCGTAAGAATCCTGGCCGAGGCTGGAGGAAATTACAGGGTAGCTAAGGAAGTGCGGGAGCTTGCGAAAACTCTTTACTTTTTTACACGCTTATGCCATTAGTACGAACAAAAGACTGTCTCACTGCCATCTAGTGTCCCCATAACGTTCAGTTTCGCTTTAACATCTGAGAATGTTCCTGACAGCAGGTAGTTTTCAGAGGTCGTGAAAATGACGGACGAAGGAGCAAACACTGCAGGTATTTGAACGAACGTGGCCGCCATGTTGTAACAATGAAATATTAATCGTTTCCACTGAATAATCAATCGCAGACGATATAACCGTGGTTTTTTTCGAAGCAGAGTTCGATTGTTGCCGCGTGATACACCTTGCAAATATCTCCAATTCGTTCTACACCGAACAGTTGATATCTGACGCCGGGGCGGATAACGTCGTTATAGCTATTTTGGCATCTATCGCCTTGGGACAAGGTTGAAATTAAAGCGTATTCAAACAAAACAAAAAGCTCTGTGTGCGTTAAGCGAATTCTTGCAATATTTTTATGGAATAAACAGCTTTTGTGGAATCCTGTTGTGTCTGACAATAGCTGACTAACATGAGAATCAGCTCCTGTGTGGTGGCGCTTTTATCCGTCTGATAGGAAGTTCACAATGTCCTCGTGTTGCCGATGTGACAGGAATCTAAAGGCCTGTGCAAGGCTTTATGAATATGGGGCCTGGGACCTTATTCACGAAGCTCCCGTAACGTACGGGAGTGCGCAAACTATAGTCCTTTTGCGGACAACCTATTGTTCACTATCAGCCTGACAAAGAATTTGCGTACCCTCAAAGTTACGGAAGCTTTGTGAATAAGGTCCCTGGTCTCTCTGACACACCTTTATATCCTAATCCCACAATGAACAACAAAACCGTATTTAGATTCCAGGGGGACTATGATTCCTGTCAGACCGGTATCGAGTAGGCCTAGGCCTATATGTACTAATTTCGCCAACCATCATGGGTTTGGGGAGGGGGGTTAGAGGTGCTATGCCTACATGTATGAATATTTGTAAATTGGGCCCGAAATTTCTATAAATGAATTCGGGGAGTTGGAGCGGTAATATAGGGAGTTTTTGCAATGCCCCCGAAACGCCAACGCGAACGCAAAACCCATTGTTCGATGAATCCGTCAATCTTTTGTTGGGAGGCATTGGCAAACGGTTATAGCGGAATCAGCAGATCTGGCGGATTTAGCGGATTCTGTATAGAAGTGAAATAAATTTGATAATAAATGGAAGTTATTTCTTGTAATATAATTTTTCAACAGTTCTTTAATATGCTGCACAGGTTATAAAGAAAACGCCGCAACAGCGTCGGGAACGGCAACTGGTCGAACTATTCCTGCAGACCATTTTTTTGCCCAATTTGGATTACCGACTGTAAAAGGTATTTTCGCTCTCCTTTATAATCTGTGGACACATGAAAAATCATATTACTTAATTAGTTTCCATGCATCATTGAATTTATTCAATTTTATAGAGGATGAGAACGACGCCGAATAGTTGAAGTCAAAATAGAAGTTTAATCACATATGGAATAGAAGAAAATCAGTAGGGGTTACGTGTAGCCTACCTTATTAGTACAGTACATGTAGGCCTATACGTACGTGTAGAAATGAATGCCAGCAGGCCTAGATTTATGCATACGTTTCGCGTGACTTTTTCAAAGTCCGTAAAACTTGTTGCAGACCAAATTCTAAGGCATGCATGGCGAGGATTTGACAATGATATATAGACTTTGAATACAATTTCAATTGTCCCAAAGTGTAACACTAACCTAACGAAGCTAGGCCTACCAAGACATTTTCCATTTTTAAAAAGTCATACAAAGATTCAAACCTTTCAAGAATATAGGCCTACATGTATATTGCTAAATGTCACAAAGTCCTACCTTCAGTCACAGTTAGCGTACTCCAGTCAGTCCTGGGATATATCAAATAGTGAGACGCGAATAATTGTTTTGATTCTACTATAGGAGTGAAATTAGGTCAACTGAGGCCAAAGCTCTATGTCAGATCCTCAATAGAATGGAACGTCATTCGTCAGTACACAAAGGTTAAGCTTTAACATTGAGAGCGATATTCCCCCAACCTCGCACCATGATATATCGCATATAACATGCCATATGACACATATAGCACTACCTCGTCTCCATTTTCTTTCATGTGGCGAATGCTTTCAGTGTTTTCGGACGACGTCCGACCACGGTTATGGCTCACGGAGCACCGGAAGTAGGCCATGGCTACAAAGAGCGTGCCTAGCAACTAATGGCGGGTTATTGATCAGTATGTTGCGGACATGAAAATATTGGTTGGAGACCAGATTAGAAAACAGACGACTCGATCGAATCAGTTGAGTAAATACCAGAGGATTCCGACTGGAGATGATTTGAAAGGCACTGGATTAGTGTTCTTTCGCTATCGATGGTTTATCACGGGGCGGTTATCAAGACGTATTAACCTTGTCTAAAGGATTACCACCGCAGACTTAAAGCCTCACAGTACTGAATTTTACGACATTTTCAAAGTGTTAGGACTGTGTAGGGAGAGGTCTCATTGCCTCGTCATGGTCCCCAAAATGCTTGCCTGATACGTACTTCAACGAATCAAGACCTACTATTCAGCACACAATGAAAAAACTGCAGGCAGAGCTCTAATGCATTCAGATAGAGTGTAGTACATTTTACACTACACTAACGTCGGAGGACGTAAGCAATTTCTGAATTCAATACAGTGTGGCTTTAAGCCGAGTGCAGATCGACCTTGCGACTGGAAGCAACTGAACGCAACAGTCGCTGTCGATGTGAGCGGACCGCGCACATTGACTACGACTGGTCATTGCGGCAACAAGTGGCACAATCCAGTCTTCAATCCGGAGCGCGCACATCGACAGCGACTGAAGAGAACTGGAAAACGAGTAGAACATGAGCAACTGGCTGGAACTAGCGGCAACGGTCGGCAATAGCGTTGCTGGGGTGCGCACATCGACCTGTTTGAGCAACTGATCAGTTGCTGCTGTTTTCCAGCCAGTCGCCCACCGTTGCCGGAAACGCCATTGCCGGTAGTTGCTTCCAGTCGCAAGGTCGATCTGCGCTGGGCTTTAGTCTCGCCCAACCAGCCCCTCGGTCATACTCCGCGTCAGACCGAGGGTCTGGCACTGAACGCAATTTTCATTGTAATTGCTTATTCCGAAAATTCAAAATAAGGGGAGTTTCGCTGATTGGCTAGTCACTACCAATGCGTCATGGGTCTAAAAAGTTGGTGACGTAGGCTGCAGTTTTAATTTGATTTTTAATTTAATTTATTCGTGTATTTAAGAACAAAGATAAGATAATCATAAAATAGTAAAAACAATGTCTGAAACAAAAATTTTGCATGCTTTTTGCATTGATTATGCATGCATGCAGTGCAGTGTAGTTGTGTTCTACGTCATCGTCGGTAGATTGTCCGCGATGATGGTTTTACAAGTCAAAGTAACCATATGGACAAGACTCTAAAATTGGAAATTGCAAGAGTCTGGTGGCACGAGACTACCGCAGACTCAATATCTGTCAAGAAATCCACATATTCGTTTACAATAACGAAATCAGACAGACCCTTCCCAAAGTTTTGCCAATGCTAGTTCATCCCATCTTGTCCAAACAAGGCCGTCGACTACGTCTTTAGCCTTGACCCAATCATGTCATCTTTTGCGTTAACTCAAAAATTATAAATGAATCTGACCCCCACTTGACCCCGCCTCCGAACCAATCAGAATTTGTGAAATAAATCGCCGTTCAGCACATTCTCTTCTCTTCCCGCACACATTTGTGACACGGGTTTTGATTGGCACGTCAATTAGCCTTCGCACACCGATGATTGGCTGAGGCGCTGAGCTCCTCAGAAGCGGGAAATGTGATGGATTCAAACCAGGCCAGATAGACTAGTGAGAATCAGATGGTTCCTCCCGATAGGGCATGCTGCGAGCGGTGCGTGCGCCACGACGTCATTAGAAGGGCACAGTAGGGAGTTTTCGCAAAGCCCCCGAAACGTCAACGCGAACGTCTATCCTTTCGTTGAGTGCTCTCTTCTTGGCATAGAACAGTGGGTTTGGCGTTCGCGTTGGCGTTTCGGGGGCTTTGCGAAAACTCCTTAGTATTCCTTCCTAATCCTGCGATAAACATACCCGCATTAAGGGAGATATCTAGGCTATTCGCATGTTGTTAAACTACCGCTTATCAATCTCGCCCCATGTTGAGTAACTTCGTTGGTCACGGCGCGAAAAAAAACAATGCTTTCGAGCGTATCCGCGCACGGAAACGCGCAAATGGAAAGCAGGCCTAAAGGTCTGTTCACACCAAAACCGTGCCGCGGGCTGCGACGGCGGAAAACGACGCGCGTTCACCGTCGGGAAAATAAGTTCAATGGATTTTCAATACAAGGGTCCCACCAACATTTGGTAAACATGGCCTTAGAGAATATGTTGCAGAAATACACCTTCCCACATTGACTAATTTTACATAATCTTACATCAGCTGGTTAATCTGAGCCACTGACCTAATTACACCTCGCACCCCTCTGGTTATAAGTGAGTCATTCCAATCCTCTACACATTAGGCGATCATGTGTATCAAGACAAGGGGGAGTACATAATGGTTACGGCCCAAACAAGCTGCAAACTTAGCATTGTAAAATCGTTAATTTTCATCGAATTTGAAAATTTAAAGCAGTTTTTTTGATATAGCAAAGAATTCTCTGTTCAACTGCATAACTTTCCGGCAAGGCAACAGCCTATTTTCCATTTTGTTATAAATCAGGCAGAGAAGGAAAACAATAGGATTACGCAACATCAACATCTTAGATCTCTTATAATATCTAGACCCCTCTGAAACGCGTTTCAGAGGGGTCAAATGGATTGTGGAGCCTAAAGGTCTGAACACACTGACGCGATTTGTCGCTTTGCAAAAATCGCCGCGATATTCTACTTCGACAAGACGCCGCGCGCCGAATTTGGTAACGTGTTCCCACTGAGGCGTGTAATCTCTGGCGATCTATCAAAATCACCTAATAACACGCAGCGATTAAACGCTTCAATTGCTATTTTTGCAATCTGATTTTTGTCGCGCGCACGGCCAAGCACGAGAAATCGCTCTAATTTTGGTAGCATCGCTCTAGTGTGAACACCTGTAAGAAAATCAATAGGAACCATTCTCGGCGATTATCGCCGCTACTTCACGTTCAGATCGCTAAGCAAATCGCGTGAGTATGTTCAGGCCTAAAGTACGGTGGCTCCTAGGTGCCACAACATTACAGAAACTCGGAACGAGTTACGAAATTAAGATGAGGACAAATTTTCAAATTACCGGGTAACTCAGAACAAGTTACGAAATTAAGACGAGAACGAATTACGAAATTACCTTTGGCTCCTAGGTGCCAGAACAAAATACAGAAACTCGGAACGGGTTGCGAAATTAAGACGAGAACGAATTTCCAAATTAAGTCAGAACATATTACGAAATTAAGATGAGAACAAATATTCTAGGAGCCAGAACAAAATACAGAAACTCGGAACGGGTTGCGAAATTAAGTCAGAACATATTACGAAATTAAGATGAGAACAAATATTCTAGGAGCCAGAACAAAATACAGAAACTCGGAACG
>NMRB01004442.1:0-19425 GCA_002633025.1 Notospermus geniculatus
GTGAGGCGCGCTATTTTTTGCGCACCTCGGCGTGATTTTAGGTGCGCTATGGTGCGCGAGCGCAATTGCGCACCTTAAAAGACAAGCCCTGTATCAGATGTCACTGTGACTTTAAATGTACCATTATTTCAATTACTGGCCACCTGGAGCTGTCTGTCACTTGCTCAAGTTGAGCTCTGTCTCTGCTCTATCCGCTCGTCTGAAGGAACCAGCGCAAGTCTTTCGAGAAATTGCCGTAGTAATTTTAAGTGTCAATCCCATCTGACTTGACGTACCCAGACACATTCGAGGATAAACAAGAAGACCGAGGAGTTTGACAGGAACTGACCCTCGGTGCGTTAAAGGCATTTGAATAGGAATAAATACGGCATGGAGAAAACGCGGAATTCCACGGAAATCCGCCAAGAATCCGTAACTGTAATTGTAGCTTTTAAAACAATGGAATAAACTATACACTGGCCTTAAGACATGTAGCATATAATAATAATGAAATAACAAGGCCAAGCGAAGCAGTTGGAATGCAGCCACAGCCATCCTGAGATCTCAGGTCATTTACGGTCGTACCCTCCTTTCAATGCCCTGAGGACATCCACCCCGTTTCGGTGGGGAAGAGGGCTGTTCCCTCGTGTGTACTCGCCAATTGGTAATTCACGAATAATCCATGCACTGCAGTGGGGAAACGCCACTTGATGTAACAAACCAAACACCGTGCCTAGTGCTGCAACGTCTGCACACAGATCTGGTGTCACGAGTTACCGGGCACCAGGCAAATAGAACTGTATCTCATTCCATAATTTATGCACGCTGTCAAATGACACCTGCCCCAAACACATGAACTGGATCATACCTTCGTGTTTTGAACCTATTGATAGGTAGTCATTATGTACATAATCCGTGAGAACCTAGACGCGAAGTTAATTCAGGAATAGTCAAAAATTCAGCGAGTTTGTCAGGGAATCGAAGTGCGATTTGTCCCATCTTCACAACACGAAGTGGAAGCCAAGCTCTAATGAATGACGTCATTGCATGAACGCGATGCTGATTGGGCGAAAGGATTTCTTTCGCCAGTTACCCCAGGAAATCAGGCGGATGTCCTCAGGGCATAGTGCGAGTGAGCGAGCGCGAAGCCCTGGGATTAGTCAGGATGAGCCACAGCGGGATTGTTTCCGTAGCCCAAACACCTTGCTACCTCTTATCTAGGCTAGTGCCAATATGATAAGAGATAAGGGGAGGGGACGGGAGGGGATGATCCACGTGACAAGTTTCACACCAGTTAATGGTACTGTATAAACTGCAGACCACCAAATTATGTCTAGCGGAATTCCGTGGAATTCCGCGTTTTCTCCATGCCGGAATACATACATGTAGACTTATGCAACACTGCAAGTCGGTTCACAGTATGTCTGGATTAACCCTTTATTGGCAAAGCCAATTCACTTGCTATGGTTTTCTCGTTCAATCTTGAAAATCGGCGCACAAATCCTGTTAAAATCGACATCAGAATTAAGACTGAATTGTGTAGAACATCCTGGGCCGACCGCACAGAATTTATACGGTACAATACGTCTTCGGAAATTGCCCAATTATAACGATGTCCTGACCGATGAATAAAGAAATTAGGAGAAGAAATTTATAAGACTTGATATAGGCATGCAAGTACGGCTATATCGGGTGGCCCAAAAAATGACCCCCCTAAGGATTTTTCGATAATTTCAACACTATAAAAGCTGGGCCCTTGATATTTTAGACTTGCAAATATATGGATATTATCCACATATTGTAAAAGTTTGAGCACTAAATATTGAACGGTTCTGACACGCCAAAAAAATCAAAATTGTATGTCCAAAAATTTGATGCCAGTGTGAAATAAATGTCATACGGGGATCACATCGAACTTAAACACTTCATATGTTTCATACCATCTGACGGAATTTTCTGAACTTTCACCTGCATTATCTACAGGATTTTCTGTGTCCATGGTACAAATTTCACGTGCATACCACGAACGGCTAGTCTGCTGCAGCGAAAATAGAATCTGGTACCGAAAATTACGCTGTCACTGCACCTACAGGTGTGGGAATTGGAGTTTTCGGTACCTGATCTTTTTTTGCTCTAGCACACTAACCCTTTAAAGTACAAAATTGAAATTTGTACAATAAACACAGAAAATCCCCTTCTTTATGCAGGTAAAATTTCGGAAAATTCCATTTGGTAGTCAATGAAATACGCGGTGTTTAATTTCAAAGTGATACGTTACACCTCCCGACATTTGTGTCAGTCCGGCGTCAAATTTTTTTACTCCTAATTTTGATTCTTTTGTCATGTCAAAACTGTTCGATATTTAGGGCTGATTTTTTTACAATAAATTGGTAATATCCATATATTTGCATGTCTAAAATATCAAGAGCGCAGCTTGCATAGTGTTAAATTAATTGGAAAATCCTTAGGGGGGGTCATCTGTTTTGGGCCACCCGATATATGGGAAAACCGGTCGATTCTATAGCATCATCAGTACGTTGCAGATGGTGTCATTTGGTTGCAATAGATTAAAACACAAACAAACCAGTTGCATATTTACATAATGTAGGTACTTTATCTTTCAAGTCATCAAGCACCCCGGCTTACCTTTAGGCTGCCCAGTTCATGAACATGGCCAAAGACAGAACTGGTTCATTTTTGGACTCGGGGAAATTATACCTTGCTTTTGACACGACCGTTACATTGCTTTATTTTTATTGCAACTAAAGCGGCCCACGCACGATCAATATTATTGCACAATACGGGGCCCAAAATAGGGGAATGTGCTTCTGGCATGGTGAAGGGTAGAAGAATGATTGGAGGCATATTGCCCATTTTGAGCCTCATATCGTGCAATAATATTGCACGTGAATGGACCGCTTTAAGCTGGCCATACACGATCATTATTATTGCCCAATGTGTGGCCCAAAATAGGGGCATATGCTTCTGGCATGATGGTTGGAAGAAAGATTGGTAATAATGTCGCCTGGTTGGGTCCTCCTGTTGTGCAATAATATTGAACGTGTACGCAATGCGCTTTGAGAATTCCTTGTTCTCCTCGACAAGGACATCAAGCCGAGATGTGATGCGAGTATTCTCGTTCTTGAGTACATCGTTTACCGTATTATTGGCCTCCAAAATCTGCGCCTCCAGGCGGGACACCTTTTTGTACTGAGCGTTTATGGTTCACATGAAGAGCATGTCAGGACACCCTCGTCACCCCAGGTTCTATGTGTTTGTGACATTGTTGTCAAACCTTCAATGTGTCATTTACACGCTCCTTCTCCAAGAAAATTGTACCTGTTTTTCATGTTTGGTGAATTTCTTTGTTATTGATTATGTAATGTAATTAAGCTGTAATTATTGGGACTTTGCTCATTTTCTGTTTCTATAAAGCACAGTGATCACATTGGACCATAAAAACAGTCAACTGGAGGTGTCTTTATAGCTTTTCTCATAGGGGCCTCAATTCAAGCAATATGAAAATGTCAAACGATGGCTTGCCCTTAAAGTTCACAAAATCAAGGAACCGGACATATTTTCCACACAAAGGTATGATCCAGTTCATGAGTTTGGGGCAGCTTTCATTCGACAGCGTGCATAAATTATGGGATGAGATACAACGCTATGAGCCTGGTATCCGGTGACTCGTAACACCAGATCTATGTGCAGACGTAGCACTAGGCGCGATATTTGTCTATTACATCAAGCGGCATTCCCACTGCTCTGCATTTTGTGAATTACCAATGAGGTACCCGCGGAACTAACGTCACGACGCGGCGCTGCGAGTGATGCACCCGAAGTTTCTTTTTTCTAACGCTATTTCCATTTATTTCTGGAGTGAAAATAACCCGTTTCTGTTGGTCGCCTGGCAGGAAACTTACGTCATCCTGTAGAAGATGAAAATTTCTTAAACCTCCTTGCTTTTTTCCTTAAAATGAGGAGATAGATTCCCGATAAAAGCAACGTTTTTGTCTCATTTTTCCTGTAGAAAAATGTACAGGTCACTTTTTCATGACGCAACGTCAACACCTAAAATGACGTCAATGACGTCGCGACGGGTCAATCGATCACATCGCCACCGCGTAGCAAAGTTTGTCGCGCGGGTGTCCCATTGGCGAGTACACACGAGGGAATGTCCCTCTTCCCCACCGAAACGGGGTGGATGTCCTCATATCAGGGCATTGAGGGAGGGTACGCTCATACATGTAAATGACCTGAGATTCTCAGGATGTGGAAGTGGCCACGCCAGTTCGTTTGCTAACAAGAGCAACGCAGAGCGTGGCATATGCCCCCGACTGGTATGTTGTTTGTGGGCGAAGCAATCTGAAATTAATTGACAGAAACTCGATTTCAAGATGGCCACCATAGCCGCCATCTTGGATGGGCGGCAGAGCTGGTCATCGAAAGGAACCTTCCTCTCATAGATGCAAACCCTCACAAAAAAATTCAGGTTGATTGTGCACAACGTTCTCAAGTTAATCAACGGAAGCCAATTTCAAGATGGCCACCATAGCCGCCATCTTGCATGGGTGGCGGAGCTGGTCGTCGAAAGGTACCGTCCCATTATAGAGACCAACCCTCACAAAACAATTTAGGTTGACTGCGCAAAGCATTCTCAAGTTAATCGACGGAAACCGATGATTTCACGCTGGCCACCATAGCCGCCATCGTGGATGGGCGGAAGAGCTGGTCATCGAAAGGAACCGTCCCCTCATAGAGACCAACCCTCACAAAAAAATTCAGGTTGATTGGTCAAAGCATTCTGAAGTTAATCGACGGAAACTGATTTCATGCTGGCCACCATAGCCGCCATCTTGGATAGGCGGCGGAGCTGGTCATCGATAGGGAACGTCCCCTCATAGAGACCAACCCTCACAAAAAAATTCAGGTTGATCGGTCAAAGCGTTCTCACGCTATTGACGGAAACCAAATGTTAACGGACACCGACACCGACGACGACACCGATGCACGCACCACGACATAATGCCCCCGACTTTCTCGGAAGTCGGGGGCATAAAAATGTTCGCTCAAGCACTGCGAGATGATGTAACGAATCTTTATACATAACCTTCCTTGTCTCTAAGGTTTACCTTTAGCTATTGTTTGCAGGGCAGAACACAAAAGCTTAAAGTGGACCTTGTAGTAAAGGAGTCTTCTGTAATACGGACCAATACCTATGCTTAAGTCATCAACGCTGTGCTTCGTTCGCCATCCATTCTCGAAGTACAGATGAAAACCTTTTTAAGGGTTCGTCTAAACCGTGATCCAGTCAAACAGTAGATGTAAAAATTTATAAAACTGTTAATCATGCCAAGAAGATATGACCCAGTTAAGAAATAATTGTAAATCCAGTAGTCAATGTAGTCTTTCAAGCCATATTTGCGCATGATACCCACGATTTGGATCAAGGAACCGGGTATCTCAAGTACAATGAACACAATGACAACAAACAGAACACGAACTGTCGTGGCCCTGATGTTGTCGCTGCTCCGACCACCACTTGCCGTTTGACTAATAGCAGCTGAATTTTTCAGCGCCAGTAATAGACGATAGGTAAAAAACGTCAAAGAGGCGATCGGTAGCCAAGACATTAGCAGGTTGTAGAGGATCACGATGTAAATAATCCTGTAATAAATGTTATAATACATCGGCTGTGTACCCCATTTTGGTTTGAATAAGTTGGTGCACGGGTCAAACGTCCAAATCGTTTTGTAAGGAAAGAGATAGGCAATTCGACAGACGAAGGAAAACAATACAACAATGAGACTGAGAACTCGAGCGTTCCTGATGGTGCAAATTGACGCCGCTTTCAGAGGCATGCAAATGGCGACGTACCGTTCGGCACCCACACACACGGTGCTGTAGACCGACCAGGTTTTAGCAAACCAGAGAGTTGTGAACAGATAACGATATGCCGCTTCATAGAATTCCCTATAGTCAAATAATACGGCAAAGTAGCTGGAGAACCGTGGCATTGTAGCGTAGAGTAATCGAGTCAGCAAATACATGGAGTCCGCGACAGCAAGAACCCGAAGTAACGTCGATGTGGACGTGAACGGTCTCTCCTTCCCCAAGATGGCGTAGGATAAGCAGTTTCCTATTATCCCAACAACGATGATGTAGAGGTACAAGGGAATGTATGTAATGAAGAAAAACAAATTCTTGGGATCCATTTTTTCAAGCGGGATATAGTAGTAGGTGAAACATTTTGGTTCGACGGCTGTTCCGAGGGTTGAAGCTTCGTTGATATCTGATGTCGTGAAAGTAGAATTCATTTTGCACAGGATTCTGGTGTTGTACTTTTTCTTAAACTATATGCAGATAAATGATCTGAAAATAACTACAGGGTGTTTCAAAAAAAAGTTGTCATCTCTAAAATATCTCCTAGAACCCAAACCCATGAATATTTTTGGTTCAGATTTTGTAAGCTGCTAGGTGTAGACATACTCATAATGTTTATGTAATGATTGTATGATGGTGTCTTGTTATGACGGAACAGTGACCCCAAAAGTAAAAGGGTCCGAAATGCAGGTGTCCTCCAAACAATAAAAGAATCATGGTGATGTAAGTGCACTGAGGACATTTCAATGATTGGGCTGAAGGGAACTCTACAAACCCTTCTGAATGGCCATGTGGAAGGTAGATTCCAGTAATCCTGGCAAATTCTGTAGCCTACGCAACAAATGAAATAAATGTTTCATTGCTTTCTGATAAATCCTTCCTTTTTTGCATTTTGCACCAGCTCAGTCCGAGGCCTCTTATCCATCCACGCATGAAGCGGTCAGAGCCAAAATTTCTCCATCCTGACCAGGGGCGTCGGAGCAGGGGGGCTGGGGGGGGGGCTATAGCCCCCTCACTTTTTTGCTGAAAATGTTGTGTTTTTAACATCGGGTCAAAGGCACAGAGCAAACGCACGTCAAATAAAAATCGCCCAAAAATATGGTATTGTAGATGCTATAATCTGCTGTGAGGTGCCAGGAAATCGCATCTAAGGGTGTTTCATCGTAAAATTTTTCTGGGGGAGGACCCCCAGACCCCCCTGCTGCGGCTTCGCGCCTTCGGCGCTGGTGTCATGCACCTTTCTTTTTGTCGCGTGAGGCTCCCCCAGTTCCATTGTAAATTTCAGCCCCGCCCCAGACGATATCCATAGGCAAAACGCTCCGACGCCCCTGCTGACCAATCTACATAGCAAATCTGAGCCAAAAATATTCATGGGTTTGGGTTCTAGGAGGTATTTTAGAGATGACAACTTTTTTTGAAACACCCTGTATACTTTAGGATTTCTCGGGGCAAGTCCAAGGTAAAATTCGGGATGGATGTTTTTTTACTTGTTCAGTGCCGTCTCTGCAACTCATAGCACCAAAGGACCATTATATACCCTGCATCATGTCAGGCTTCTGTCCTTCTATGTCCATGTTATTATGAATTAAGTTCCTCGTGATTCATAGTTAGTGCACTGTTGGCCTGTGCGATGTCACCTCCGTGATGCAACCAATGAGGAACCCGCAGAACTACGCCACGACGTGGCGCTGTCAGTATAAGACCCGGAAGTCCTATTTTCTAACAGTATTTCCATTGACTTCTTGCCCCAAAATAAACCACTCTCTTTGGTTCAATTTTAATTAAATTACACTGTCCTGTTTCATGTTCAAAGTTCTCCATATATCACTGCTTTGTTTTGTCAGAAATGCCACAGGATGCCAATACTGACAACGTCAGTATTGTACACATGTACACATGCTTTGACGACGTGACGTCAACAGCGAAAAAAGTGACGTCAGTACGTCATTCGGGTCTTATACTGACTGCGCCATCTGCAGTCATGCGGGTTCCCCATTAACAAACAGTGTACTAATTATGAACCACAACGAAGTTAGTTCATACCAGGGGCATAGAAGCACAAGAACCTGACCTAATGCAGGGTATTACATCATTCTTTGGTTCCAAAAATTGCAGAAACAGCACTGAATAAGTGAAACAAATGTCACGTCCGTGGCCGTGGAATTGCCCTACGGTAGCTGTAGGGGGATTCGAAACGAAAAAAGCCCCGAATACCAACAAGACCAACGTAATACGCCTCCAGAAAAGCATCTCACTAGTTATCGTTTCTTGACCTCCTCCGTGCGCAAATGCTTGATACTTTGCGCGATTTTGAGATTTGGAGAGCCCAATCTGGATGTTACAGCCCGAACAGACAGCTAAAACACGATACCTGTCGGGCGACGACTTCCCAATCAGGCTGTACGCTCAGCAGCTGGGGCGATATGCATAAAACTTCCTTAAGTTAAGTGTAAAACTTACCCTTAAAGTCTAAGGATTTCACTTTACCAAGTGCCATACTTAAGGTGTATGCATAAAACAAACTAAGGGCATACTCAGCTAAGGGCAACCCTTAACTAAAGTATTTCCAGGAATTGTGGTGTCAGCCAATGAAATTTCAGTATTCAAGGGGTTTCCCAGATTTCTTGAGTGTTATACTTAAGGAAGGTTTCTCAAATGTAGGCTGCATGTACATGAACATGACTGCAGGCAATGCTGTAATGCACATTTTAGTATGTTAGGGCTGTGTAAAGTGGCTATTAACGGTGGAAAACAAAAAAGAGGTTACCAAATTGGTAGGACAGAAAGAGGATACATGGTCTGTCAAATCAAAATCCTTGGCACAGTTCAATGTTATCCCACCCTAGCCTAGCACATAATTTCCCTGGCCTATTTGGCTAGCATGCATTAAAAAACAGCATTGATAGCATATTCCAACCTGTGCCTGCCACAACTGTGAAGTTAAGGAGTCAGTTAAGGGAACTGTGACCACACTTAGAGTCAAGGGTGATTTCGAGGCTTTCACTATTCCAAAGTAGCTTTCTGCCTCTCCCTTAAAGCCTCACTGTATTGAATTTTACGATATTTTCAAAGTGTTAGGAGAGTGCAGGTATAGGTCTCATAGCCTCTTGAAGGTCCCCAAAATACCTGCCTGATACGTACTTCAAAGTATCAAGCCCTAGTTTTCAGCACACATTGAAAAAACTGAAGGCAGAGCTCTAATGTATTCAGATAGAGCATAGTACATTTTACACTACGCTAACGTCGGAGGACGTAAGCACTTTCTGAATTCAATACAGTGAGGCTTTAAGTTAAGATTTCCACTTTAGTGCTGGTTTGAGGGAATCCCTTGGGATTTTCATACTTAAGTAGTTTTATGCATATGGCCCCAGGGCCATATGCATAAAACTACCTAAGTATGAAAATCCCAAGGGATTCCCTCAAACCCCCACTAAAGTGGAAATCTTAACTTAAGGGAGATGCAGAAAGCTACTTTGGAATAGTGAAAGCCTCAAAATCACCCTTAACTCTAAGTGTGGTAACAGTTCCCTTAACTGACTCCTTAACTTCACAGTTGTGGCAGGCACAGCTTGGAATATGCTATCCATGCTGTTTTTTAATGCATGCTAGCCAAATAGGCCGGGGAAATTATGTGCTAAGCTAGGGTGGGATAACATTGAACTGTGCCAAGGATTTTGATTTGACAGACCATGTATCCTGTTTCTGTCCTACCAATTTGGTAACCTCTTTTTTGTTTTCCACCGTTAATAGCCATTTTACACAGTTCCAAACATACTAAAATGTCCATTACAGGATTGCCTGCAGTCATGTTCATGTACATGCAGCCTACATTTGAGAAACCTTCCTTAAGTATAACACTCAAGAAATCTGGGAAACCCCTTGAATACTGAAATTTCATTGGCTGACACCACAATTCCTGGAAATACTTTAGTTAAGGGTTGCCCTTAGCTGAGTATGCCCTTAGTTTGTTTTATGCATACACCTTACGTATGGCACTTGGTAAAGTGAAATCCTTAGACTTTAAGGGTAAGTTTTATACTTAACTTAAGGAAGTTTTATGCATATGGCCCCAGGTCCTCATTAATTTATACACTCGTGATAACCCTGGTGTTATATCTGCCAGTGTTTCTGTGGGCGAGTGTGTCCACCTTATTGTTTGGGAAACGCTGGCAGATATATTGTCGTGTTTCTCTGTGTGTCCCATGTTGTCAGCTCGCCGCTTATTCCATCAGACAATACAGTCATGGACATAAATTTTGTCGTCACCTTATACCGTGAATATTTCAAATACTACTGGGCCAATTTTAACACGGTTTGTTCCACATGATAATACATCTTATTTGTCATGTTTCTGCACCAAAATGTTGGAAATTTGGAGATGTCATAATTATGTAATAGCTCATCATAACAAAATCTCAGAAATCAACTTTTTTAATTATGTAAGAGTTTTGCGATTTTGTTGTAGATATGACAGATTGGAATTTTCTAAGGATTTTGGGCTTTGTTTCATCAAAATATGTCGAGTGGTTGCTGAGATATTTGAGAATATCAAACGTTTGATAATTTGAGATTTTCGTGCTTTTCAGGAAATTTTGATGCCATTAGATAAAGCTAACCTCAGAATATGTGTTTACAGCTTTTTGTGTTAACTGGGCAGATATATTGCACTTTTTTCAAAGTATCAAAGTATCAAAATGTACCAAAAGTTTTAAAAATATGATTCACTTCTAACCAATTTAAGATTAAATTTCCAAAACTTCATATTTCTACCTCTGTCAACTGATATCATTTTTTTGTGAAAAATAGGAAATTTTCAGATTATCGAAATTTTCTTAATCTCAAATATCTCAGCAACCACTCGACAGATTTTGATGAAACAAATTCCAAAATCCTTAGCAGATCCCACTCAATCATAAATGCAACAAAAATCACAAAAAAGTTACATAATTAAAAAGTTGATTTTTAAGATTTTTACTGATGAGTAATTACATAATTATGACATTTCCAAATTTCCAAAAATTTGGTGCAGAAATATGAGAAATAAGATGTGTTTTCATGTGGAACAAACCGTGTTAAAATTGGCCCAGTAATATCTGAAATATTCACGGCATTAGGTGACGACAAAATTTATGCCCATGACTGTAGGGAGGGAACACTCACGGATGGGGAACACTGGCAGATGTTACAGCGGCAACCTGCAAATGATTTCGGCCGTTTTGGCAGTTAACAGGCGATGCCCGGGACAAATTTGTGTTCAGATCCGCACATAAAATCGGAGGTTTTCCAAATACCCAGTCGTTTTTTTCGCTTCAGTAACGCAGGCATAAAAGCCCCCGCAGAAGTCCAATGTATATACATGTAGATCAGACACTTTTTCGCATGAAAATAGCAAGCACAGAATCGGAGGTTTCCAAAGTACCCCGGCCTGTCGGTTTTGTATGCTTGGATCGCAAGCAGAGAATTGGATGTTTTCCGAAAACACGCTTTCCTTGCTTGATAATTGCAAGTTTGTTGACGGTATACATGTATTTTCGAGATGAACAAACGGGTATAGCCTACACACAAACACGGAAAAGTTGACGGAAACTTGTCAGCACTTCACATGTAATGTTTTTCACTGGCAGTGACAATGATGTTCTTGATACATGTAGCCCCCTACTTATGATTCAGTTTATTATCCGATCAATATTAGAGAGAATGTAAACATGTGATAATATTGGGTCATTCTGTAATTTTCGGCAATCGCCGAAGGCATCAACACATGCAGAGCGTTTTTCGCCATTAGCGATTTTCTGATCGTTGCTTTGGGCATCAATCGATCGAATCTCCAACTGGAACAGAGAACATAAATAACAGATACATGTACACGTCACTCCATGACATTTCTGTCCAAAATATACAAATTCTGATACCAATTCCATAAAAGCATTCTAAAGTATAGTTGGTTGCTATGCCACACAGTCTACTATACCCATATCAATCTGGGTTCATAAAAGGTCACGACACCACCAAGCAGTTAAAGGAGTTCGACGTCCAAGTTGTAAACAAACCAGTTTGTTTACAAACAGTGGTCGGCAAACTAGTTTTATTCCTTCGTGAAGGTGGCAGCACCAGTAGCGCCCCGTGATCGTTAGACTGGTGCCGGGTCCAATGCAACTCACTCAACCACTCACTGGTTCTCTAATCCACGCCGTGCTGCCACCTATTATCGGTGATATGTACTGAAGTGAATATGTAGTCTCGCGCAGCCAACCGTTTCTTTCCGCAGGTACGCGACACAAACGTTCGATCCTCAGATTCGGCTGGGTGACCGAGACTAGTGAATATCTTGAATATCTTGAATCTCTTACAACTTGGACGTCCAGCTCCTTTAATTCACATTACACACATGATGCTTTCTAACCGCAGCTCCTCGATGACTACTCGTGGTGTCTTTTTGGACAATTCATTGACAATCGCAGTTGTAATTCATAGCAAAATTGGCCAGGAGTCAACCAGAATAGCTCTCTCTTTATCTGACACAGCGACCTTTGTTTGTGAACCTATGAGGGAAACGCTAGGTATCTTCAAATTGCTGACGACAGTACCGTAGCCGAATCGGTAGATGTCGTCCTGGGTAACCCTAAAGTTTACCCAGGACCAACCTGGGTAACCCTAAAAGTTTGAAATTCGCGCACTTTTTCACCTGTGGTCGAGGATCTTGAAAACGTTACTTCAGTCATATATCAGTGCACGAAATCCATCAAATCGGCAAACTGGGTGAACTTTAGTACACTAAAGTTTACCCAGGATCGTCCTGGGTAACTTTTAGGGTTACCCAGGTTGGTCCTGGGTAAACTTTAGGGTTACCCAGGACGACATCTACCGATTCGGCTACAGTATGTGGTTTAAGAAAGCATGTCCTCTGTATGGATTTTTCTCTGTCATCATCCCCTCCACTTCTCATTGCGTGATCGTACTGGTCACTCTTGAAAGATATCTGTTACATACCCTCTGAAGGTGATGACAGTGTGTACTAGAAAATGTGCCTTAGTTACAGTTATAAGTCTGCTGATGATGCATTTTGTTATTTTTGGTCATCATCTCTATCTCAAAAAGTACTTTCATGGAGAACTTGTGCATGTATTGGTGAGCTGGCCTTTACACTTTTAAAAGTGGGTCAATTTTTGTCATCCATTTTCTCCTTTTCCATTCACGTAATCTACTGATTATCGACGCAATAGCTAATCATTTGGCGTGAAATCGTGTCCCCTGCTAAGCAATTTGAATAATATAATCGGCTTGGTGCTTTTTGGACGATTTTTGGACCAAAATGACGAGATTATTTAGGATCATTTTCATGCGGGTCCTCTGTCCTCGAGTCCTATTGTATAGTCTGACTCAGGCTAGAGGTGACATCAAAGGAATGCTTGGTATGGAAATAGACCATTCACTGACCACAAGTAAAAACCAAGGAAAACCACATGCTCACTTTGATAGGGCATTAAACAATGGCTATTAGAACACTGTATATTCAATGGCTATTAGAGACCCTGTCCATTTGGATTATTTGGGTCTATTTAGAAACCACAGTTCATGTCACATTTCCCAGAACTCGCATAACCCAAATTCCTTTGATGTCACCTCCAGCCTGAGTCAGACTATACTGTAGGCCTATAGCGGAGCGGCTGTAACAGGCAGGGGACCAGGTGTTGCACAGTAAAAATGGCGGACATTGTTTTTATCACTTGAGAAGTTAGACCCATTGTGATACCTTTTCTAACCCTTCATTAGGTAAGGCACTATACTTCAACCCATTCTTTCATGTGTAGCAACAACTTCCATGTTTAATTGATAACTAAGATAATTCAAATACTTGGACGTTTCCACAATCTTGTTGGCCACATTCTTCCTGACCGCTGTGTATACACTACTACATCGATCGTGTGTTCATGGATGAACCAGGTCATGGTAATAAACATACAGTAGCATAGCGCCTGTATTCAGGTCTCACCACACAGGGGAAAGTAGGACATCTTAAATAGGATGCTCGTGGCTTCCAACATGTCCAATAATAACAACTTCCTGATGGCCATACAGACAAGCCTGGTTTCTCTGGCCATCGATGGTGGCGCTGACTGATAGGCCTATTTACGGTACATTAGGCCTGTGCCCCTCGCCCTCGGCCTCATGCCAGCGAACCGTTGTTGCCATTTGGCTTTTCTTTGTGAATGCTTATCGGGATGGTAACCTCGTTGTAACCGTGGAGAGAATTATGGAACGTATTGTTGGTTACTTTTTCCCTTCACCTTCATCGCCTTCTTTAACACCTCGATGCTTAGTCCGGTCGCTTAGGGGTCAGAAGCGGACGCGGCGGACATATTTACGATTTTTGCATATGTGTTCTACAGGCACTCTAGTTCAAATTTAGAAGGGGTGCCAAAGAAAACTACGGTTAGTTGGGGCGTTATATGGAAATGAACTTGCGGGTCACGTGACAATGACCAAATATGGTCAAAAATTGATTTTTTGCAATAATGAACAATTTGCCGGGTATGTAGTCAAAAAATTACTCCTGTGCTGCCTACAATCAACGGTAAGCATCATAGGCGCCTACAAAATTTCCCGTTAAAAGGGATTTCTGAAGGAACTCCTCGGGAAAAACGCGTTTTTCTCGGTAAGTATGAAAATCGATTAGAGAAAGTGATTTCTCTGTTACATTGTTTTCCTGTATAACGTCATCAGAAGTCGGAACAAGCGGAGACAGTTACAGAATTCACGGGGATCGACGACAAATCAGCCGTCCAATGCAAAAAGGTAGTAACTCCTATTTTGGCACAGAGACACCTTTTGGTCATTTTGGAATCAGCTCTTGAAGCTTCACCTTCCTGACTGATACCATTTAACTCCAATGCCCAGTATTTAAAGAATTAGGCCATGACCCAAAGGCAGTAACTTCACTACCCCACCCCAAAAACTATGCAAAAAGGCAGTATCATAATTTTAAATGGTAGGCCTATGCCATACACAGATCAGTCTAGCTCGCTAGAGGTATCGTTCCGCTCGACAGTTCGCTTTTTCGGTCGCTCCACTACTACCTCTAGCACCGGGTAGCATTAATTTTTGCAAAAGTCCTGCAATTTCCTTTAATTTCATTTTAGTATTAAATTACGTTCATAAATCAGTCTTATTTGATTTGTGGTTGCTTAGGAGTTGCCTTTCTTAGAAAACAATAGCCAAATATTGCCGCAATAAAGCCTTAGAGATGGAACTATATGTAATTCGCGGTTGGATATCGCCAAAGCACTACCTTTTTCCATCGCCGGGCCGGATTTGGTTCCTATTTTTGTATACAACCACAAGATTCAGCCAATCAGAGCCCAGAATGTTAATTGCTGTTTGTCAACACAGCCACGTGGGTCCGTCCTGTCAAAACACATGGTCAAAACCAAAACAGAGTGCTTTTGGTCAATGTTTATGTCGTTTTTCCATCTTTTTTGGCGCGATGGATCCAATAGTAGCAGCGTGTCTGAAGGATTACGATCCTAATGTGACTTTACGGCCAAAACAACTGAAAGCTTTGAACTTTTTAGCTAGGGAAAGCAGAGACTTGATAGTGAACTTGCCTGTTGGTTATGGAAAAAGCCTTATTTTCCATTTGATGCCAAGTCTGTTGGGGAGGAAGACTGGCATTGAGAAGCCTACAGTGTTGGTCATTTCCCCCCTGAATATCATTCACGATGATCAGTTGAATGCTTTGAAGGCCAAAGATATAGCAGCCTGTAAACTGGATGTGAAGGGACAAGCGGTTTATCTTCATTTTGACGATCACGATGATGACGATGCAGCGGATAGTGATGGAGAGGTCAGTGAAAATGAAAACAGATACCAGTTCCTTGCCACCGCACCATCCAGAGACACCATCGATGGAGAATTCCGTATCGTGATGTGCCAGCCGGAGGCAATCCTGAATACAGCCGAGGGCCAAGCGATTGTGAACAACACGAATTTCCAAGAACATGTCGCAGCAGTGGTGGTGGACGAGTGCCACATAATTGAAGACTGGTTAGTATACATGTACTATAAGTGCAACCAGTGAAGACGATAAAATACGTATTCAAAGTATTTAACGTGTTTAATAAAAAGTAAAAGTGAATTGATATTGACAAAATACAAGTACATGACCTGATGACAAAAGGTAACTGTTACACTGTCACCTACATACATGTACATTGATTCATGATTGAAGTCACCATGATGATGACATGTTGATCAAGTTGCAAACCCACACCATCAATTATTCTTCATTACCTGATTACATTTTCAGGGGAAAAGAGTTCCGAACAGCTTTCTCCAAGTTAACGAACCTGGCCAGCATCTTCTCAGAAGTACCAATTGTGGGACTCAGTGGCACGATGACTGTGGAACTGCAGAAGAAAATCCCATCATTTCTTGGCCAGCAAAATGTTGATATTTTGAAAAATATGCGTAAATTCTAGACAGTTTATGCGAATCATCCAAAATTTCATAATTATATGATTTGACGTCAGCTCTATCTACTGACATCAGAATTTTGTGAAAAATCATGAAAATCTCAAAATATCAAAATTTTGATAATCTGAAATATCTCAACAACCACTCGACATATTTTGATGAAACTAGCACCAAAATCCTTATAAACTTCCATTCTATCAGAACCACTATAAAAATAAACATTAGAAAATGTAAGTGCGAAACATGTGTAGAAGTAGTGTCAATAAGAAAATAAAATAAACATTGGCTGAAGTTCTAATGATGTATTCCTTAAACCGGTTTTCTGTCTTTACGACATTTTCAAAAGTGAATACAGAATGAGACAAGTTACATTATATACATGAAGTTGTTGTCATGTTACCCAGGCGAGTAATCATGGATACAGTAAACAAAACAAAACAAAACCAAACTAGAACAAGTCTGGGAAACATATAATCACAAAATAAAAGGTGTTGATTTTCAAGTTTTTTTCCCGCCAAGCAATTACATAATTTTGATATTTTGAAATTTCCAAACTTTTGATGCAGAAATGTGACCAACAAGTTTTCCTTTCATATGCAACAAATTGCATCAAAATTGGTTCGGTAGTATTTGAAATATTCAAGATAACAAGTGTAGATATACATCTGTCAATGCCTGTACGTATTTTACTATGTAACACGATCCGCCGATTGCTCTCGCGGGCTTTGGTAGCTTATGTCAATAGTTTCGTTTAAATAGGAGTAATTTCGTGAATATGATAATCAAGTGCAGTAATTTCACCCATTATGTTTTTCATGTTAGCAGCATACAGTTCACTTCAGGCAGATACGTCAGACAGGCTTTATGTCAATTCATATCACTTCGTTTGGACTTGGGGAAGAGACCAATTTGACCTAAGGAACCGAATCGTCATACTGGTATCTACGAACTGACAAATAAGCATGATACTTTTATTCGCGATATATTGGAAATGTTTAGGATTGGTGTTACTGATGAAAAACACTTGGGGCCGTATTCTAGAAGCTTCCTTAAGTGTAAGATCGACCTTAATCTTTTGTATTCTACCCTGCAAACAATAGCTAAAGGTCGACCTTACACTTAAGGAAGCTTCTAGAATACGGCCCTTGGTTTGGGTGGATTCGACACTTTCTTGCCCAATGACGGAATAACGTTCGTGCTACGATACGCCCCCAGTTAATTTTCAACAGAACCATGGATAAAGCGCTATACGAGGTAGGCCGAACTCGATACAAAGTTAGTAGACAACGTGCAAGTCAACAGGCCGTAGGTCAATAGACGACTTCAACATAAGGGCCCGCGGGTGCGATGGATCTCGCGAACCCGGAAGTAGATGTAGATGTAGATGTCTACCAAATTTTCAAAAATAAGGTTTTCCAGGGTAAAGTGTCTGTATTTTCCCATAATGTCGTATTTACAGTATTTATCTAGCATGCATTTCTGTGCCCGCCTGCAGCTTCTCCGCAGAATACCCTTTGGCGCACTTCCAAAATGGCAACCTCATCCTCATGTTTCGTTTACATTTTTATTGGGAGAAGAAAGCGTGAAAATCTTTGAAAATTCTCCAAGATTGTGGTAAATGTTGCCATGAAGTTATTAAGTGGTTAGGACACGTTCTGGATATCGCGATCGAATATTGTGACCTGCACATTTTTGGAGTTATTCGGCGGCGTTTTTTTTCGACTGCATAGGGATGCGTGCATTGCTGTGTACATCTACTTCCGGGTTCGCGAGATCCATCGCACCCGGGCCCTTATGTTGAAGTCGTCTATCGCCGGTGGGTAAGACAAAGAGTAGGCCTAAGCCTAGGCTACAGTACACTACTAAACCCTGTGAATGACACTGTGCACCTAGTCTCGGTCACCCAGCCGCTGCTTCGAATCTGGGGATCGAACAAGCGTCTGGGATCAAACTGCGAAATTACTGTTTGGAGGCTTACCAAGATCCTGGTACGCTCGCTGATTGGCTAATCAGGGACAGAGCTAGTCATTCATTTCCATCCGCCGATTCCTCCCACTTGAAAATCACAATCCGGTTGCTGATTGGGCAAGAGAATTGATCATGTGATCTCATCATGGCGACGACCATATAATGTCAGTTGGGTTTTCTCGATCTCGCCTTCCATACGGATACACAATTCCTGCTCAGACTTCAGCCTGAAATGCAACTCCAATAAGTTGATGCTGTCCTGGGCGCTGTCTCAGATCACTTCGCTAATCGATTCATTGCCAGATTCAGACAGGAAGGTTGTGAGACTGAGTTGAGTGAGTGAGTCTGACCCGAAATTCGCAGTTGCGCGAGACTGCCATCGAACAGTAAAAATCAAGTTTGGGGCCAGACTCTGTACTGGTAATGAAAGAGTCTGGCTGCACGAGACTACTGTGCACCATGCATTTACATCGAGCGCAGTTTGGCTGACATGTGAATATAGAAATGAAATGAGCTTTCGTTGTAGTTTTGAAATAACTGGTGCAATAACGGTGTAAGAGTAAAATATATCCCTTGGGAAGGATGTCCACCTCAAACTTGTTACATGACTTCTGTCGAATACCTGGGCAGGATGTTCGTGACAAACGCCAATCTTGACAATAGAGGGCGTTTCATGAAACACCCTCTAGTATCGATCTGACGTCGCCATGTTGAAAAGAAGTGCAGTACAATAATATGTGTTTGAATTCCTTACCACTGTGAAGCGGTAAGCCGCTCACCCAACAAAGAATCGTCACCATAATAGAAATGCGCAGTGGATCTAGTGCACGGTTATACTTCCACAGGAAGACATAAATAATAATATTTAGGTCGAAATGAAGCTTAGATGCAAGACACAATGGCTGGTATTCATAAAAGTTAGCAAATGCTTTGACTTAAGATTTGCACAGTGAGGTCCAATATAAATGTACTGCAAAACTTGAAGTAAAAGCATTTGCTAGCTTTTATGAATATCAGCCAATAAATACATTTGTGGCAAGATATCTCGAGGTTATTCTGAGAGATTCTAGGACAATTGCCCCCCAGACAACTGCCCCCCGACAATTGCCCCCCCAGACAATT